>CM070522.1:36590140-36827488 GCA_036346375.1 Guadua angustifolia
AGTTGTACATGAAATCCACTGGGAGATTCCAGAAGAATCAAGAGAATAAGGCGGAGGTGCACTTCACTTCTCAACCTGTTGTTGAAAATAAAATGGAGTTGGATGATCTCATTGGGGATGAGTTGAAAGAATTCCAGAAGAATAAAGTCAAGTCCCAGGAGGATGATATAAATGATTTATATGGAGACATGGAGTAGTCTCCCAGTTTTCTTTTAGAGTTGATGTCGTATTATCCTTTAGAGACTCCTTAAGAGCCTCATTTATCAGCTTAGTCTTTGTGTTCCTGGATGAACAATGGTCTACGCTCCTGTTGAGCGATTATCAGTCAAATTTAATAAAGTGTGATTTTCCCAGGAAATTTATTTAATCATGCTATGATATTTATGTTGCAATGTTTTATGTTGCAATGAAAACCAGAAGTTTATGTTGCGATGAAAACCATAGTTAAAACCCCAAAAATATTTAAGATCTGGCATGATCGTCTGGGTCATCCTGGGTTGAATATGATGAGAAGAATAATAAATAATTCTGCTGGCCATAATATAAAAAACTACAGCTTTTCCTAAACCTGAAGCTTTTATGTGCCCTACATGTGCTAAAGAAAAGCTGATAGTTCGTCCCTCTCATATTAAAATTAGGGAAGAATCACTGAATTTCCTGAAGAGAATTCAAGGTGATATCTGTGGACCAATTTAGCCCCTGTCGGGCCCATTCAGATATTTCATGGTGCTAATAGATGCTTCTACTAGATGGTCCCATGTATGTCTCTTATCTACTAGGAACCATGCCTTTGCTAAATTAATCGCCCAAATCATTAGATTAAGAGCCTCTTTTCCGAAGAAAGGATTAAGTCCATTCAATGGACAATGTTGAAGTTTACCTCAAAAGCATTCAATGATTATTGTATGGCTCTAGGCATTAATGTAGAGCATTCTGCACCCTATGTCCACACCCAAAATGGCCTTGCAAAGTCATTAATTAAGATAGTAAAGCTTATTGCTTGGCCGCTCTTGCGAATAATTGGCTTCCCACCGCTTGTTGGGGCCACGCAGGTTGCATACCGCGTAATAATTCAACTCGCACCAATCAGATATTACGAAATTTCCCGCTGCGAGATAGTGCGTGGAAAAGAATTAAGTATTTCCCATCTGCGAAAATCTGGTCAGGTCAGATACATGCCAATCTCTCCACCACAACAGACAACCAAAGGACCTCACCAAATAGCTTGAGGATCCATGTAGGTTATGAATCTCCGTCATGTATTAAAATACCTAGAGCCTATGACAGGATTCAGATATGGCTCAAGACGACGATTATACTAAGGATATTTTTCGGCATTAGGGGAGATAAGTACCACATTTCGTAATGCCTAGTCCTTAGACCCACGACTAAAGAAGCTGAACTTGAAGTTCAAGGATAATAAATCTGCAATAAATAAGCTAATAATCGCCAAATACCTTTCTTTGGTCATAAGGAGTGAAAGATCTCATATACCAAGTATATGCACCTAAAAGAGTGGAGATACCCTAGAAGGATATTGAACCTACTCTTGACCCTCATGATAAGAAGAGGGGGAGGCCTCCAAGTGCACGGAACTCAATTCCGCGGAGACATCCGCAGAAGTAGAGAACCGAACAAATAAGAACACTACCGTGATAAGAGAAGAAGCTCAACCTGATGTTGAGAAAATCCTCAAGTGAGCCATCCCGAGATGGTAACATCCTCAAGTGATCCATCTCAAGATGATAACCCAAAGGTATATTTGCGCGCACCATTCCACGCTGGGAAGTCGGAACACCCAAACTCCGCTGCTAGGGAAATCACGAGGAGCCGGAAGAAATTTATATAGATATATCCCAAGTGATGCAGAGAAATAAATAAAAGAAAAGACTACAATTGTCGATATATATTTGCCTCTAAAATTGCTAAAAATCGGATCCGATCCAAAGTCCATGGCGAGTGCGAAGCGCTCGATAGGGTCAAACAAAAGAAGCAATTGAGGCAGCGCTCGCTTAATAAGAGGAAAGTTTCTGGTCCTGTTGACTGAATATTTCCTAAAGTGATTCCCTGCAAGATCAAATGGGTGTTTCATCCAGAAGAGAAATGAAAATACCCTAGTGGTGAGATACAAAAGGCGAGGCTTGTAGCACAAGGGTTCACGCAGAGACCCGGCATCGATTACGATGAAACATATTCTCCTGTAATGAGTGGAATAACGTTCCGATATTTAATATCAACGGCAGCTGGCTTAAATTTAAAAATGCAGTTGATGGATGTGGTGACCGCATATTTATATGGGTCACTGGATTCGGACATTTATATGAAAGTGCCTGAAGGAGTAAAAGTCCCGGATCCTAATAATCGCAACATGTATAGCGTCAAACTACAGAGATCGCTATATGGATTAAAACAATCCTAAGAATGTGGTATAACCGGTTTAGTGAGTTCCTCTCAAGAAGGGATACTCCAATAATAATGATTGTCCCTGTGTGTTCATAAAGAAATCCTGCAATGGATTCTCAGATCATCTCAAGGTATGTCGATGATCCGAATATCATCGAACCACAGAGGAGATAAAGGAAGCAAGTGCTTACCTCACGACGGAGTTTGAGATGAAAGATTTGGGTAAAACCAAATTTTGCTTAGGCCTACTGACTAGAGCATCTCCCGTATGAATTCTTGTTCACCAATCGTCCTGTACCCGGAAGGTATTAGAAAGGTTTAATACGGATAAATCACATCCCTTGAAAACCCCCATGGTTGTAAGATCTCTCGAAATGGATAAAGACCCTTTTAGACCGAGGATGGAAAATGAGGAAGTCTTAGGACCTGAAGTCCCATATTTAAGTGCTATTGGAGCACTCATGTACCTTGCGAATTGCACAAGGCCTGATATTGCATTCGCAGTAAATTTGCTAGCAAGATATAGTTCAGCTCCAACCAGAAGACATTGGGCTGGTGTAAAGACTGTACTCAGATATCTCCAAGGTAATCAAGATCTTGGGTTGTTTTTCCAGAAGAACCAAGACTTGATCATGGTGGGATATACGGATGATGGCTGGCGGTCTTGTAAACAGACGCTGGTAGCAACTTCTACCAACCACTCAGAGATTATAGCCCTATATGAAGCCTCACGTGAATGTGTTTGGCCGCGACGTGTGATTAGTCATATCCAGAAGTCATGTGGCCTTAACACCGTCGATACCCCCACAATTATCTATGAAGATAATTCTGCTTGTGTTGCATAAATGCAATTGGGTTATGTAAAAAGCAATATCACGAAGCATATTGCTACTAAGTTATTCTATCCTCACGAACTCCAGAAAAGTGGTGAGATAAGGATCCTGCAAACTAAGTCATGTGAAAATCTTGCAGATTTATTCACCAAGTCCTTGCCTAAATCCATATTTTAAAAATATGTTAAAGGCATTGGAATGAAAGGACTTAGAGATGCAAAGCTCAGGGGGAGGAAACCCTTGAACCATAACCCTTATTGCGTTCCTGAAGATTGTAATAAAACCCCGAAGGTTATAAGTTGTACTCTTTTTCCCTTTGTGAGTTTTCCTGAAGTTTTCTCTCATAAAGGTTTTTAATGAGGCAACTAGTGCAACATAACATGCGAGTGCGATGTGTTCTTTTCTCCATCTCCTTTTTCCCACTGGGTTTTTTAGTGGAGTTTTTAACGAGACATATGCATTACGCGGTATTTGACCAAGGGGGAGTGTTATGAGATAAGGAAACCTAAACCAAATATGGTTAGGACTCTATCTCTTTCTAATGTGGTCGAATCCGAACTCTCTCTCTCTCACACCGCTATATATATCGGGTGCCCCCTTGTTGTAAACAATTGAATCAATAAAGCAAGAGAGAATTCCACCCCTATATTGTGTGTCTATTGTTCTTGCTCTCGTGATTGCATCTACTATTGGTGATTGTTCGTTGGCGTTCTTCGACGTTTTACAACACCAAACAGCATTAGTTGATTCATTTTAAGGTAAAATATCAGTACTTACTGTTTTATTGCTGCCATCGGGCTCTTTTCAGGTTGCAGGCCGAAATTATGGGCCGGAGCCCGGAAATATGGGTCGGGCTGCCCATGAACAGGTCTAGTCCGAAGCGATCATAGAGAGATGCTTGATTCGTTTTCGAACTGATCTACTCCTATTTGCCGATGCCTTGCAAATTTGCAATACAATCGCTAAGCACGATTTTCCGATCTTCTTCATGGTATCAGATAGACAATGATTATGAACTTCCTTCTCCTTTCTCACCATAATGGGGCCTGCCGACGACTCTACCGCCACTACTATAGATTTGTACATCAGAATCGGTTTTCTTTTGTCATTACAGTCGGTTCTAGTGGCGATATAAAGTTTTTAGATAGTGATGAGGAGACACTATCACGGTCGGTTTTGACCCGATTGTGATAGAGCCTTATCACAATTGGTTCTTTTCATAAACCGATTGTGATGATACGGTTATCAGAATCGGTTGTTATGTGGAACCGATTGTGATGATATTATCATCAGAATCGGTTGTTATGTGAAACCGATTGTGATGATCTCTCATCACAATCGTGTATCATATTTGCAGTACAAAACACAAAATGTATATATCACATTCACATAACAGAAACACTTTAATTACAACACATATCACATTCGGTGACAATATACAACATAATCATGCTTAACAATCAGTAACAATATACAACATAATTAAGCATGCTTAACGATCATTACTAATTAATATTGTTTATATATGGACTAGTATGATGCTTCAGGATTTCTAAACATGCCGTCCTCCGATATAACTTCTAACCAGTACCACTAGCATAAGTGATCTCGTATGGCATTCAGTGCTTTGTTGTCTAAACTCTTCGGGGGGTAGTGATCTGCTGCAAAACAGAATGTAGTGTAGTAATTTAAGTTTTAAAATTTATATGTAAAAGGCTAAGTGTATTATTATGCATGTACATATACCTTAGGGAAAAGATGTGAGCTGTCGACCAGGAGCGCCATATGGTGCATGACGTAAAAGCCGCACAGGTCATCACTGCCCTGTTGACGACACTGTGAAGAGAGAAAGAATTTAACACACGAAGATTACATGTTAGAAAAAATTAATCGTATATATGGTAGGCACTTGTACCCTGAAGCGCTTATACTCCAACGTCTTGCCCTTTTTAGCAGCGTGTTTCCCTCCTCCATCGACGTAGGCTGAGAAACCCCTACATACGTTGGAGAGATGCCACTGAGTCAAAAAAAATGTAGTTAAATTCAAAAAGTGTTAGGTTAAAGTAATGTACTTACTGCTGCAAAGCAGGCTTGATCGCATAGGCCAACGGTCTCTTCTCGATCGAGTTTAAAATGTAGACCGTGTTTTCACTCGGCATAAGGACGAGTAGAACCCAATGGTTACTTATTAAATGGTATGCAGTGTAAGGAAATAAGTTCACATACGGTATAAGTGTGTACAAATAATTGAAGGGTAAAGTACTACTTACTCCTCATGGTACGGGAATAAAATGAAGTCCTTCTTCGACTCAGCATTCAAAGCCCCCTTGATGTAGCCGGCAAGGAAGTCTGGTTGAAGTCGTGCCACGGTCACAGACACCATCTCGAGGTTGATGAACCCAACTAGGTGTTGATGCGTCACGGCTCACTAGCTCATTGCCTTGCAACTCGTGTTGAACGTTAGAAAGCATAATACAAAATCCTATGAAAGTCATTAGGTGTATGGTGTGTTACTCACAGCATCCAAGATCGTAAAATAGAAATAGTGACGGCCATCAGTTGGTACACACGGAATAGATCCTCAAAACTGACTGGAAATGTTCTATCCTCGTCACGGTGGAAATGTCCCTTTCTATACCTCACAGTGAAGTCGACTAGACTCTCGTCCTCTTTGAACTTATCAATATACCATCCATGGAGCAAGCTACTAAATTTGCCTAGAGCATTCAATAGGTTGGATGCAATCAAGGGTTTTCTATGTACGTAGCCCTTGAAATCATGAGAGGTCTTCTTATTGTCGGCAGACTTTCCTTTCTACGCAGAAGAAGTCTGTGAGGTCGGGGCAAGGGGCTTTGTATGTGTTGGAGGGGGCGTTGTGGCCTCTGTTTGCTTTGCCTTCTTTGAAGGAGTCGCTGATACCTCCTACGGTTCAGTGGTTGTCATGCTAGTCCTTTTACGTGCGAGCTCTGCACTTTGCGTAGGAGCAGGAGTAGGCGCAGGTACGGTAGGAACCTATGAAGCACACACATATGGAAATTGTTGAAGTACTATAGGAATAGTAGAGAAGATGGGGTGGATTTTTATCTTAACTAATACGACACTCGTCGTGGGCCACTTGATGAACGACATGCGTGCCTGCCCGAGAGTGATGATATCTTCATTGGGGGGAACTGCAGCATATGTGATACGAAGTCTTCATGGACGTAGTCCACCTGCACCCTCATGTAGCCCTTCCCTAAGGGCTGACCATGCATAGTGTTGGTCTCCTTGCATGGAAATGCAACCCCGCATGTAGCCTCCATGAGAAATCCGTCCTCCGTCAGGGTGAGCTGGCACTTGGCAGGCGCCTGCAAGAAGTGCGGAACTTGAGGAAAACATTGTGGGAGTTACACTCGTAGCTTTAAGTTAGGAAAATTTAAATATTACCTTTAGCTGAGGACCAGTATTATCATTTTTGGAACCGCAGCTGCTAGGTCGGGGCTCAAGCTTCTCTACGTGAGGCGAGGGCATCTAGCTTTGACTCTGACTCTGGGAGATCATCGCCATCATCTCGGCCCTCAGGCGCTCCTCACGTGTCATCATCTCCCCCCTTATCTCATCTTCACGTGCTATCATCTCCCCCCTTATCTCATCCTCACATGCCATCATCTCCCCCCTCATCTCCTCCTTGATCTACTCCCTCAACTGCTCCTTGAGCATGTCCTTCAGGCACTCCGCACGTGCTTCCTATGATCTTGATCTGGCACTCGCAGCGCCATCTTGGAAGTAGAACTTCTTCGTATGCCCTGCCCTACAGCAAGCACCTGGCCCTTATGGTCAGGCTTTCCGATCGCAGACAACAGAATGTCATTCGACCCTTGGCTCTAAAAGGTCCCCTACTCTTTCCGCTGGCTTACCTCCTCCTGCAATAAGCGAGTATGAATTAGATCTGAAATACAAGTTGGGTCTACTGCAACGTACTAAGTTAGATGTCTTACAATGATGGAGACGACGTGCGCGGTAGCGGGGTTTGCAACTACAAGCTGCCTGTCAACGGTTTTCTTTGTCCTTGCTAATACCCAGTCACGTGCCCACTCCTCACATATGTGGGAATAAGGCATCGCCGTCCCGGAGTTCACGCACTCCTTGGCTAGTCGCACCCACTCTGCCTTCTTCCCCTCATAGCCACCTATACTGAGGTGGTGTGGATGCGTGTTATATCTCTAGATAGCGGTGTTCCTCTCTCTCAGCTGCTCTGCCTTGGGCGTGCCCTTCATCCTCGTGAACTCTTCCCAAACATCAGGAGTCACGAATGGATACCTCTCAAATGGTCTACGGCCTTTTAGCACGTACTGACTGTGCATGAGGACCCTAAAGTGTCTCAAGGCCACACCCATCCTCTTCATGGCATACCGCCTCGCATTGCGTTCATCTTCCTCCTCTATAATCCATTTGCCCTTAATCTTGTCCCACAGCCGACTCTTCTGCTCGGCGCTGACTTTCATTCTCCAATCCTTAACCGTTATAGGCACTCTCTCTCACCAATTGGCCAAGGAATGATCGATATCACCCCTTGTACTTGGGAGGACCCGTGCAGACCCCCGTGGCATTGAAGTGGAGAACCTGCGGCATTCTCCCTATGGCCCCTTTGTTCGGTTCTCGGGCATTCCTCACCTTACTTGGAGCGTCAACATTTGAAACTTGGCTTGGCCCGACACTTGGAACTTGGCTCGGCCTCTCAGGAGCACCTTGAACTTTGTCTGGCGATGAGCCGATGCTCTCTAATTGTGATATTTTAAGTTTTTTATCTAACATGGTCATATATTTGATATGAGAGAAAGCAATTCGTAGCTATTATGTAAACTTGACAATATATCATGTGAAGCAACAACTGAATGGATAATTCATAGCATGTAATTATTCTAGCATATTGCAGTAGAGTATGAGATGAACGAATGATCTTCAACAAAAGTATATCTGTTGACCAACTAAATACATATCAACAATGACTCCTAATCTCTAAATAGGTTAGGTCCTAATCTCATTCGAGAATATGTGGTTCGGGCAAGTTCCTAAGCCGTTGTACAACTCTAGAGAAAATTTCAGCAGCATCTTCCCACTATTCTCCAGATACATGTCTCGACAACAGGTCAAGAGTGATGTGTATCCAGAGAACACCAGGGAGACGCTACCAAAATCTACTCTAGAGTTGTACAACAGCTCAAGAACTTGCTCAAACCACATATCATCGAACTGTCTAAAAAACATGGACAATTCAAGACTGTTTGCTGATAAAAATGCCATTTCGATCAGTATATTTATAAACAAGCACTCTCGAACAGGAGACGTAGGTTACACAACCTAAACTTTACATCATGCTGAGATAAAAAATAAAGGTAACTCTCGATGTGGATTGTTGAATAAAATGCGATAATAAGAGCAAGAATAAATTGCTAATCCCAAATAACAATATGAAAATTACATAATCTAAAGATAGCAGCAATAACATAATCAAAATGATACAACATAACATAAACTTTATGTTATTTTTGCAATGAATCATGTCTACTAAAACAATTTGATGAATAATCTGTTGTATGAATATATATTTACTCTCAGATTAGGGCTCGTTCAAAGATATTAAATCTTTAACCTCAATCACGAATGGGCTAAACAATTAATTTAATGAATATGGCCTTGAAACCTTACCACCTTAACATGCACAATAAAGAATTGACAAAAGTTCACTGTTATTATGTACTGATCAAATCCAGGTCAGGTAAAGGTGTCTACCGAACCAAGAGTTCACATTCTAATCAACAACAAGAAGACAGTAGCTACCAAATCGACTAAAACAGTAAAGTCCAGTAGCTAGCTAATACTGTAATTGAACTGGTTCAAGACCTATTTCACAAGATTAATTGCAATCTGCAATATATATATACTCACCAAGGAATAGCACTTTGAGCTGGTCAGAAGGAGGAGAGGAGGCGGAGGCGTCGGGGAAGGAGACGGCGGTGGGGGGAGGCGACAGTGGCGTCGGGGAAGGAGGGCACGCGGTGGGGAGGGGACAGGATCGAGGAGAGGAGGCGGTGGCACCAGGGAAGGAGGGGGTGGTGGGGGGAGGCGACGGAGGCATTAGGGAAGGAGGGCATGCGGTGGGGAGGGGATAGGAGGAGAGGAGACGGCGGCGTCGAGGAAGGAGGCAAAAGACCTAGATGAGATGGAGAGCGAACCGCGAAAGAACATATATTCATGCTCAAGACTATTTGAATCGGTTCTGATAAAAAACTGATTCTGATGACAAGTCATCTGAATCGGTTCACATAAAAAATCAATTGTAATGGCGTGCGACGGACTGGGTCATGGTTAGTCCAACGCATAAGAGTTTCACCCCGGACTAGGTCCGTGATGAACCACCTTTTGCACCAAACTAAATCTCTCTCAGTCTGTAGTAAAAACATATATATATATATATATATATATATATATATATATTCATGGAATGGAGAGCTTGGGACTATCTAAAGCAGTTCCGACAAAAAACTGATCATGATGATAGGTCATTTGAATCAGTTCGCATAAAAAATCGATTCTGATGACATGTCATCTGAATCGGTTCACATAAAAAAACCAATTCTAATGGCGTGCGACGAATTGCATGGTTGGTCTGGCACCTAAGAGTTTCACCCCGGACTGGGTCTGTAATGAACCACCTTCTGCACCGGACTAAATCTTTCTCAGTTCGTCGTAAAACATGTAACCATTAGAGATCTGAATCGGTTTTTCGAAAAATCCGACACTGATAGTACCAAATTTAATCTCAATCGGTTTTCCCACAGAAACCGACACTGATAGCATCTGACACTACAAATTCAATCTCAATTGATTTTCCCAAAGAAACCGACACTGATCATATCTAACGCTTCGTCTTCTTAGTGGTATAAATTTGCATGCAGCGCAAGAGGCTCTTCATTTTCGATCCATTCATCTTCAAGGCCAGCAAGCGTGTGCAACCATTCATCATCAAGCCAGCAATAGTGCGCAACACCGCAAGCCATGGCAAGGGCGTCGGCGTTCGACGTCGTTCTTCCCAATGGTGTCCTCGTCCATATCGTCAACATCATGGCCTCGAGTTCGTCTCGCCCCATAGATGACCTTTGCAGCCTACGAGCCACATACTCACTGTTTTGTTTCTTTTTTTATTGATAGGTTGTGGGAGTTTTCCACCTTCACCAATTTGATTAATTAATCGGTTTTCTTTTTTGGCATATAGTAGTTGCAAAACCCTGTCTAAGGTGGCAAAGGATTGGTACATGGGCAAGCGGGTGTCACTGCAGAATGAGGAGATGGAGTGGATGGAGAATAAGTAGTATCTCACCGTCGTCAGCCACCTGGCCAGGGCAGGCAACCCGGAGGCTTACTTCCTTGTCGGCCTCAAGGTCGTGCTCCCCGAGTCCGAGCACGCGGACGTGCAACGTGGCCTCGCGTGGCTCGAACAAGCGGCCAATGGTAGCGATAAGGCGGCAGCTTACGTGCTCGGCCTCCTCTACTTCGCCCAGGGTGAGAGCGATCTGGCCAAGCACTACTTCACCCAGCTCGGGAGTGATCTGGTCGCCTGTCGTTGCGGCTGCACGTGCGATATGGCCAAAACTATCAACTGGGAGTGCAAGCACTACTGGAAGATCGTCCTCGCCACGGTCCAGGGCCCCTAGTGATGTCAAAAAATGACCTGCAGTTGGGAGGACTACGAATCCTTTTGTAGCGATGAATGCGTGATTAGAAATGAGTACGCAGAGTTCATTGCAAAATTGTATGAACTACATTTGTCTATAGCGTAAGCTTTGGGAATGCTACTTATTTTTCAAGTTTTGTTTTGTTAAACACCAAGTTTTATTTGTTCATTCTTAGTTTTACCCTATTTAATGCCAAGTTTAAGCTACTCACTCTCAATGTCTCTATCGGTTTTAGTAAAAAAAACGACACAAATATTTCTACGGGGCTAGGGTTTCAAAGGGCTACCAGTGAAATTACGCGGGAGGAGCAACAATTTATGTTCGAGGCATTTTGTATCGGTTTAAAAATAAAAACCGATTCTGATGTACATTATCTATATCGGTTTAGGAATAAAAACCGATTCTAATGATGATACTATCTGTATCGGTTCATAAAGAAAGCTGATTCTGATAAACATACTATCTGTGTCAGTTCACTCTAAAAACCGATTTTGATAAGCTTTCTATGTTCTGAATTTTAATCATGCCTCTGCAAGTTCTGAATTTTCAGTATTTCATCAAAGAGAGAAAAGGTCATAACTTTTTCATGCATTGTTGAAATTATTAGAAATTTTGTAGAAACATACTTTAGGATACTGCAAAGCTTTTCAAAAAAGAATTTTTCCAAAAAGAGTCCTCATTCAATAAATATGATAAAATTCAATTCGTATGCATTATTTTTGCGTAAAGCGTAGAAAAGTCGAACCTTTTTCAAATTACTCCTGAATTATTCAAACATTTCTAGAAATGAACTTTTGACTATTTATGAGCTTTCCCAACTATAATTTCATGCAAAGGAATTTTTTTTCACAACATATGGCACAAAGTGCTATTTACGCATAAAGAGATATTGAATTCCATCAAAGCATAAAAAAGCAATTATTCAACTTGGATTTTTACACTGCAAACATTGCAAAATATTTTACAAATAGTACAATAGTCCATTTATTTACAATTGTCTATTTATTTACAATATTGCCCTTCTTGATGATCTACTCGCACGTAATTGGTTCCATGTGTGTCGTCGTCGACCCCGCTAAAACAGGCCCCATCCGCAAATGGAGATATTTCATCGAATTGGTCATATTCTTCTTCATCTATGGCATTTTCGACACCAACGATCTGCCACTTGCCATAGAGGACGACATGCAACCTTGGATTGGCAGGATCACGCACGTAGAAGACTTGATTTGCTTTCTTTGCAAGGATAAACTGGTCATCTTTGTAGGCGAGTCTATTCAGATCCACCAAAGTAAAACCTCTCTTGTTGATCTTCACTCCATGTGGAAATCCCACCCACTTACATCGGAACAGTGGAACTTGATATATTCCATAATTGAGCTCCCAAATTTCTTCAATCATCCCGTAGTATGACTTCATTGCCGATGAGGATCCTCCTTTGGAGTGATGATCATCGGAGAAAGCATCTATGTTTACACCACTGTTTTGAACTATACTCTTAGCATCCTGACTTTCATTGTAAAATGTGTACCCATTGGTATCGTACCCCTACCATGTCTGTACATTAAATCTAGGTTTGTCACCAACCATTTCACATTCTCACTAATGGAGACCTCCGCCTGTTCTTTGAACCATGTGAGAAATCTATCGTTGTGTTCCCGCGTGATGGAAATCTCATCCATATGTGGATTCTCTTCCCGTAATACCAACTTGTGCTGCTCAACGTACCCTGCAACTTCTGCATTGTGCTGCAAGACTATCAAATGCGCTTTGCAATACATATAAAATCGTGGCCTCGTTAGTTTCGACCCAACGGTTCCTTTGCCAGCAAGTCTGCCCTCGTGTCTAGATATAGGAACACCAATTGCTTGTCTTTTTCTGAGATAGTCCACGCAGAACTCAATAAACTCTTCGGTCTCATAACCTTCAACAATACTACCCTCAGGCTTCGACTGATTCCTCACGTATGAATTTAATATACCCATATACCTCTCAAAAGGATACATATAACGTAGGAATGCAGGTCCACATATCTTAATCTCTCTAATAAGGTGTACTACAAGGTGGACCATCACGTCGAAGAAGGATGGGGGAAAATACATCTCAAGGTGACATAAAGTCTGCACCACCTCACTCTGTAAGTTATTCAACATATCATGGTCGATAACCTTGCAAGAGATCACATTGAAGAAATAGAATAGCTTTGTGATTACGAATTTGACATCCTCTGGCAGAATATTTCTAATTGCAACAGGGAGTATTTGGGTCATCAAGACATGGCAGTCGTGGGACTTCATCCCAACCAACTTCAAATCATCCATAGACACGAGCTTCTTAACATTTGCGGAGTAGCCCGATGGAACTTTAATATCTTGGAGACACTTGCAGAGGTCTTTTTTCTCCTTCTTGGATATGGTGTAGCATGTAGAGGGATGTACGGACCTTTCCATCCTCCTCTATCACTGCAAGCTCAGGTCTGATTCCCATGTAAACCATGTCGTGGCGAGCATTCACACCATACTTGGTCTTCCCAGGTATATTCAGTAGGATGCCAACCAAATTATTGCAGACATTCTTTTCAACGTGCATGACATCAATACAGTGTCGTACATCTAACTCCTTCCAATATGGTAGTTCCCAAACTATCGACCTCTTCTTCCACATGCCTCTCAGACAAACAGATTTACAGCTCTTTCCATATTAGACATCGATATCCTCCACACGTGAATATACTTGCCTTCCAGTCATAGGTTGCGGGGCCAAACGAACTTCCTTCTTCCCATCAAATTTGTCACCCATCTTACGGTATCGATGACTGCGAGATAGAAATCTACGGTGACCCATATACACAGTTTTCTTCAAATTCGGCAGCCAACAACTGTCAGTGTCCTCTTCACAGATAGGACACGCTTTGGCTCCTTTCGTACTGTAGCCCGCCAAATTACCAAGGAATGAGAAATCATTTATAGTGCAAAATATCATAGCCGGTAGGGTGAAGTGCTCGCTTCGTACGCATCCCACACGACGACCCCCTCATTCCACATTTTTACCAAATCCTCGATCAGTGGAGCAAGGTACACATCAATATCATTTCCTGACTGTTTGGGTCCCGAGATTAGCAACAACATCATGATATACTTCCATTTCATGCACAGCCAAGGAGGGAGATTGTAGATACACAACAGAACTGGCCAGGTGCTGTGACAACTGCTCATGTTACCAAACGGATTCATTCCATCCGTACTCAAGCCAAATCTTATGTTCCTCATTTCGGCACCGAACTCCTTATGTTTCCAATCGATGTTTCTCCATTGAGCCGAATTAACAGGATGTCTCAGCTTGCCATCTTCCTTTCGAGACTCATAATACCAACGCAACAATTTTGCCTCTCTAGGATTTGCAAACAACCGCTCCAAACGGTGAATGATGGGCAAGTACCACAATACCTTGACCGGTGCACCTTTAGTGACCTCTTCACCATCATTGGCCCAGCTCTTACGCTTCTTATTAATACACTTCTCCTTTTGTTTGTACCGGGGCACACCACAAACTAGACAAACACACAGCTCCTGATGTGCATTACGGTACAATATGCAATCATTCAGACATGCATGTATCCTTTCTATTTCCATTCCCATGGGACATAATAGCTTCTTCGCTTCATAAATGCTTGTTGGCAATTCATTTCCCTCCGGAAGCAGATCTGATAGAAGAACTAGAAATGCATTAAAATTTGTATCTATCCAACGGTGTTTTGCCTTCAGTTCGAACAATTCAAAGACCGAACCCAGCTTGGTGTATTTCGCTTTACAACCCGAGAACATCGATTTGGCATCGTCTTCCATTAAGCTTTTAAACTTTTCAAACTCTCTTTCTGTGTAATTTCTCTCCACATCCCGCAACATTTGCTCCAAATTAGCCTCCTCAAACATATCATACTGCAACTCGTCATCGGGTTCCACCATGTCTTTGTTGCATACCGGAAAGTTACTACCAGTCTCCCCGTAATAGATCCAACATGTGTAATTCTTCACGAAGCCGCGTCGAATCAGGTGGTCCTCAATTTGAGCTGAGTTGTTAAATCTCCTAAGATTAGTGCAATCAATGCAAAGACAATATATGAAGTTTACACCCCTCTTCACCATGTCATTTTCTGCAATTTTTTTGAACTCTTGAACACCCCTCTGAAATTCATCACTCACACGGCTTTTCTGATATATCCATTCCTCACGGTCCATCTGCAATTAGACTTCGCACAACAAATTAAGGAAAAATTGGAGTGACAGCTAGGTAGCTATTTCAAATATTGAGACATCATTTCAATTAATATTACCGCTGCAAAATAGCGGACAGGTTTCAGGATATATAAATGTACTCCCGAACGATTGATAGATTCTTCCCTAGTTAAGAGCTTCCAATTCCCTAGTTAAGAGACATACATTACAAACTTCAATAGTGAAATCGAATAAACTAATTATAAAGTGTAGTAGCTTACAAATCTTTTTGACTTCAATGAAACAAAACAAGGGTACCATCGATAACTCCTAATCTCTAAATAGGTTAGGTCCTAATCCCATTCGAGGATATGTAGTTCAAACAAGTTCCTGATCAGCTGTTGTACAGCTCCAGAAAAATTTTTGGCAGCATCTCTCCGTTGTTCTCCAGATACATGTCTCGACAACAGGTCAAGAGGGGTGTGTACCTGGAGAATACCATAGGGAGATGCTACCGAAATCTACTCTAGAGTTGTACAGCAGCTGATCAGGAACTTGTCCGAACCACATATCCTTGAACTGTCCAAAGAACGTGGACAATTCGAGATTGTTTCCTTATATATATGCCATTTCAATCAGCATATTTATAAACAAGCACCCTCGAACGGGAGACGTAGGTTCTGCAGCCTAAACTCTAACATTCATCATGTGACACCAACAATATAATTTCAGATTAATATGAGAGTACTACAAATTAAGATAATTAAATATACATATGTGCTTGTCAAATAAATGGTGTGAAATATGATAGGATACATACATAGTACTAGTGCAACATAAACTTTCTTCGTGACATATCCAAATTATGTAGTGCAAAATTGAAGGGATTTGAAGGAATGCTCACATTTTCAAGAAAACCACAAATTCTGCAAAATGAGGAGAAATCTCCTTCATCTTGGCTTCAAATTTACTCTCTTAACACCCACCCTTGAGGATTTCAATTTTTTCTCACCCAAATATTGCTTCCAACCAAAGAATATGAGCTGTTTTCTCAGATGGCGGCAGAGAAATCTCCTCTGAAAAATAGAGGAGAGTTCAAAATGAGTGGTATAAATAACCTAGGGAGGCACATCAGAATCGGTTCTTACTTACGAAGCGATAGCGATGTTCATTCTCATCACTATCAATTCCCAAATAAGAAGCGATAGTGATATGATCATGCACATCACAATCGGTTCTTACAGGAAAAGTGATAGTGATCTACATGAACATTACTATCGCTTCTTTATTAAGAACCGATTGTGATGTGCATATTCACGTCATAATCGGTTCTTGTATAAAAAGCGATAGTGATCACACACATCACTCTTACAAAAGAACCGATTGTGATGAACATGTGCACATCACAATCGGTTTTTTTTGTAAGAAGCGATAGTGATGTGTATGATCATTACTATCATGTCTCACATAAGAACCGATTGTGATGTGCCTAGTGCTACATCATAATCATTTCTAACCTCAGAACTGATAGTGATTATTTTTACTACCCCTCCTAAGTCATCTATCACAATCGTTTTTTCCTAAAAATTTAAGAACCGACCCAGATGAAGCGATAGTGATGTACCATTCTGTAGTAGTGCGCTGCCGAGCTCACCAAGGTGGAACTCAATGCCCAGCCACACTCTGGGCATAGGCGGTCGCTATCTCCAGCATCAAGCTCCTCATCCCTATCACTCTCGACATCTAGGCGGGCAATTATGCCCAATGGCTCGGCCTGTTTGAGGTTGCCCGCTTGAAGTATGCCCTCGATGACCACATCTATGAGTCGTCTTCTTCTTCTCCTGATGCACAATGGCTATGTCTAGACGCTCTCGTCCGCTCCTGGCTGTATGTAGCCGTCTCCCCCAATCTCCTCGTGAATCATGATGGTGATGGATTCCTCGGTGTCTGCCCATACCATATGGATGCGCATCAAAGCTCTCTACTACGACAATGCTGAGACGCGAGCCATCTACCTTGAACAAGAGTTCTACGCCCTCATACAGGGTTCCATGATCATGGCTAGTTACTGCCACAAACAGAAGGCTCTTGCCGACGAGTTCACCACCGTGGGCAACCCAATCGTCAACAAGAATCTCATCCTCAACACCCTTCGTGGATTGAGCTCGTGTCTCGCTTACATGCGCATGCTGCTGTCGATGCGTCGCCCCATACTGTCTTTTTCTCGAGGTCCCATGGTGGTACGTTGTATGGCACGACCAACACCTTCTTACCAAATCTGCGAGATGCATTTGAAGTGCTTGCTAATAATACTGAAATAGCAATGCGTGTTCTTCACGAGTCCGATCTTTTCAGAAGAAGGGTTGGATCATTCTTGAGTGCGCTAGCTGAGAGGATTGTTAGTGTTATGCCCTTGAGGCAGTCATATGGATGATTGTAACATGACTATATTTATGAATAATAATATGATTATTGGTCCAATGAATGTATATCATTATATTGATCAGCAAGTATGTGACTTGCTTATGAAACTCTCTACTTATTGATATAATTCTGTAAGTATCTCTGATCGGGTATCATCGTATAGGACAACGATGAATAGATCAGCACATGTACTGATCGATGATCATATTTCATAGATCATGGGATATGGAGATATCATCAATACATTGTGAACTCATGATGAAAAATATGGGTTAGATAGCCCGCAATGGGACACTGCGAGAATGTTACATTCTTATATGTCATCAGTGTATCTCATACATAGTGGATGTATGATCCTTAGACCTGAGATTATCACATTCCCTACATGTGTAATAGTTTACCTTGGGGCCACCAAACGCTATTTCCTAACTGGATAGTTATAAAGGTAGCTTTCATGTTTGCTATGAAACATGCAGAGGGAAGTGAGCAGTCAAGATGGAATTTGCCACTCCAGTGTAACGGAGATATATGTCTAGGCCACTCGTGTGATATGATTAAGGAAATGCATGGCCATGCCGTGATTGAGAAGTCAATCACAACTTATTAATATATCACGGATACGAGAGATGGATTGAACTGTCAAAGGATGACATATATTTCTCGCCTTGAGTTCGATCTTCATATAGTTTGGTGAAGGGATTATTACATGAGTACTTTTGAAAGGTTCTATCCGATTTGATCATATGTGTTTGGGAGTTGGCATGCTCTGCAAGGAACCGCTACCAGCTATTGGATTGAAAAAGGGTTTTCTGAATCTATGTCCAAATGTACATGAACCTACAGGGTCACACACTTAACGGGTTGGGACGCATTAATTCGGATTGGATCCGTAATTAATGGACCTCATGGGCTTAACACGCTGATGGCCTTGGCTTAGGGTTTCGTTGCGTGGCTATATAAGGAGAGGAGAAGAGTATGCGTGATAGATGTTGTTCACGTCCAGAACCCTAGCCTCCACCTCTCATTGCCCCTGCCGAGCGACACGGTGCTTGCACGCCGACGCACGGCGTTCCATCCCAGGACGTGTGGACTGTTGTGGTGACGCTGCTGCTACTGCGGCGTGGTAAGGACGAACCGCAGCGAGGATGATCCGCGTGAGGACGATCCGCAGCGAGGACGATCCGCGTGAGGACGATCCACGGCGAGGATGATCCACAACGAGGACGAACCACTACAACAACGCGCGAAGGATTCCGCAACTGCGCGTCTAGTGGTAATCCAATCTGTGATCCCCTTCTTGCGAGTAGCTTTCTAGTTATGCGGTAGAAATTTTAATTTGTGCTAGCGTAGTATATCGCGTTCCTCAACAAGGATGGCACATGATCCTAAAATTTCCCTTGGTATTTTCCTTATGTTATATTAAATATAGTGCCAATCTCATATTTTCACATCATAATTATTTTTGTCTTCATTAAATTGCAGCACATTGGTGGGGTGTGTTTGGTTCGGACACACCCATGCTCCAGTATTTGGCTCAGCGCATCATTTCGCATTGCGCTTCTTCTAGCAGATGCGAGCGTAATTGGAGCATGTTCGTGTTCATCAACACCGAAGCTCGCAACCGTCTGTCATACAAGAAACTTTATAAGTTGGTCTATGTGAACTACAACTTGTGGCTCCGAATCTAAGAACAAGAAAGTGACAAGTCCGCAGCTGAAGATGATCCATTCCAGTGTCTTATAAAGCTTACACTTTGTGACACAGAAAATTCTATTCGACAGTGGATGAAGAAAGGAAAGTCCAATGCCAACCCCTTACTAGACGAGGAGGATACAGAGAGTGACACCCCCTCTCATCACACCTCGTGATAGATCCGGTTGACACTGATGCGTTGAGAAAGAATACTGGAGCTGCAAGCATCCCTGAATGGGCAGAAACGATAGTGGGTAACACTCACATGAGAAAGAGGAAGCACCAAGCAGTGCCGACGAGGGAGCAAGCAAAAAAGGGAGCTTCCTTAAAAGGAAAGGGGCAACTTCCCACATAGCATAAACAGATCGTAGGGAGTGATGACTCAACTGATAGCACTCTCATGGACCGTCAGAGTTTGCCATACTAAGAGTCCAACAATAGTAGCTCCAAAACTGACACCGATGGCGGTGACTTTGGTAGCTATGTATCCATACCTCCCACACCAATCAAAAGAGCAGCATTTCATCGAATTTACAGGGGAGTGACAGTTCATTTATGCAATACAGGACAGAGACCATGGTGCTCCCCAATCACAAAGGACGACTACTATGGGGAAGGGAAAGGACGCACCACAGGATAGCTGTAGCTTCTATGGCATCGTCGAGACACAAGGGAGCTATCATTCATATGGTAGCTACGACTACACCATCCTCGATGCTCATGCACAACCGACCACCCAATGGGTCTACGAGTGGCACGACCACGAGTTTTATACTATGTTGTATCAACAATGGCAAACGACAAGTACATGGACAGGGCAAAACTGGCACGATTACAAGGCAGAGTTGCTAGTTACATGAGGATTGGCCTTGATGTCCACCGAGGAATACAACATGGCCAACCAAGTGTACACCCAACAATACTACCCGTAGCGCCAAAGGTAATGTTTCATTTCATCGCAACTCATTTTTTTACTAACATAGCATTCATGTAGGTCCAATACGGCACATGCGTGATAATGGAAGGATGACGAAGCTGTGCCAAGTGTGAACATTCATAATCGGTGAAAAATATTGATTTGAAATGTTATATGCCATGCTATTGAAATGATTGTTATTGAAGTGTGGATTTGTTGGATTGAGTTGTCAATTGTATTGAATGAAATGTTATTTCTTGATATATTATTGCTAAAGCCTGCTTTGCAACTTGAGATTGTCTGAAATATAGCAGAGGTCATACCGAAATTTTTCATATTCTTCCATAGTTACACTATTATTGCAAAATATGTCAAGGACAACTACACGTTGTCTTTAAATATGTACATATGTCATGCCAGAATTTAATCATAATTTTCCATATTTTCTTATACATTTATAACATATTTCCAGGTTTTCTAGGCCTCTATCTGCTTTTTATAATTTTTCACAAATTTTCTCGCAATTTTTCCCATTTTTTCTTGACTTTTCCTCCATTTTTCCTTCTGTCGGCAATTTTCGAACAAAACCGAGCGGTTTTCGATAAAAACCACTCGGTTTTCGACTTTACCGCTTGGGTTTTCGGTTTGCTTTGCTCGGTTTGATCACCGGATTTGACTTTTACAAACCGCTCAATTTATCTCGAATTTTGACCGATTTTCCCGAAAAACCGATACCGGCCAAAGGGTGGTTTTTGAAGCAAAAAAAAAAAGGGTAATGTGAACCTGCTAGTAACTCCAACCTAGAGGATGGGCCGCCGTGATTACGTGCAATGCTCAATTGCTCATGGTAGTCAATGTGTACCCTGGTACAGTGCCATCGAGTGACAATGATACAACCAACACATCTCAGGACTACATTTAACTATGTCTCAAGTGCATTGCAATGGATCTGGTCAGGGCTTGAATTCTAACGATTTTGATCGCAAAAAGGCTTCATGGAAAACATGGAGCTTCTCCGTTGAACCATCAGATATGCAACCTGCCTTGGCTGTGTCACTGTTCTTGCAGGGACATGGTGCCTTTCACTCCATAATACAAAATTAAGAAAAAAATAATTTGCACGACTGGGTGCCTTAACATCTCTCCTACAGCGCAAAGGCTCGGTATGAATCCCCTTGCTACAGGGCAAAGGCCTGCGGTACTCCAGGGCAGGGATTACAAAACCGAAATTCGAAATTCACTTCGAAATTCGCGGTACGGTTTTCGCAAAACTGTGCGAAAAACCGTCCAAAAACCGTCAAAAACCGAAGGGTTTAAAAATCAAAAAAATTTGAATTTTTTTTGAAAAAATCGAAAACCGTGGTTTTTCACGAAAAACAGCTCGGTTTTCACCGAAAACAGACCCGGCCATTTGAATGTGCTTCGAAAACGGTTTTGAGCGGTTTTTCAACGAAAACCGCTGTTTTTCACGAAAAACCACTCACATAAAATTTTTCAAAATTTTTAAATTTTTAATTTTTTTTAATTAGAACGGTTTACCGAGCGGTTTTTTATCTCGAACCGGAGCGGTAAGGTTTTCGGTGGTTTTGTAAACCATGCTGCAGGGTGCATAATACAAAAGTAGTAGTACAACATGCTTATAAGCATGAAACTTATAAGCGGTTCATTACAAAAGCAGGCCTGCTCAAAAGAAACCGAGATACATATCTTATTCACCTCCCAGGGAGCACTGAAACTCTAATGGCGACAAAAGCTAGGTGATCAGCGACATCTACACAGTGCAAAATATCCAAAACATGTAGCTCGGAAATGGTGCGGGTGTATTGATCCTCTGGATGCGTCGTCGTTGCACTAATCCGGTGTACACCTAAACCAATAGTCACTGGAACTGCGGATGAACACCTACTGTATTCAGAATTCCTATCCCACATTCTGTCCATTAGTACATCCAGTATTTTTTTAAGAACCCAAATTCCATTACATAGTGCCCTCAATACACCTAATGTTTTTGGAGGGTCGATAGGAATGATACCTTAGTTGTTTCTTCTCTATTTGTCAGCATGAGCAGATAGATGCTAACTACAATCCATCAAGCACCAACCCTGGAATAACGAAAGCATGTTTATCTTTGTTTAGGCGATTAGATTGGCATGGAGTTTATAAAAATAGCCAAAAGGAAATTAGGCAGCTGAACAAAAGTAGTGACTTGTTAAAAAAAAATATAGGAATCTACATGCGTTTGCGCAATGGAGTTTATCAAGCCTGAAGTGCTTCTGATAATCCTGGAAGTATAGCTCCTATGATACTTCTACGAAACATGGCAGGGAAGAGAAAACTGATGCCGATCATAAAAAACAAATAAAAAATATTCTGAAAAAATCGTGGTAAGGACATACATCTATAATGTATTACACTCACAGAATAAGATGCATCTCCTATATTGACAGATGCAAATTAAGGAGCAATAACATGCAAAACAGCTATGCAACTGAAAGTTCGTCTCATATCACTCATGGTCTCACTAACATGTGGGTCTTGAACACATATATCAGTGATACGTTCAAGGATTTCTTTATATCCCAGTTGCATATAATGAACTAATCCCAAATAGAACCAAATAATCTAAATTTTGCAATGAGCATTTATCTAGAACAACTTGACTTATTGGCATTAAAGCAGAGGTAGTTATCGTATGGAAAGACTACATTTAAGAAGAAGATGTATCATCGCATTTGTGATATGTGATGGAGCTCAATAGAAATAGGGTGTATGGCCCATGGGCCTATGGGCTTCCAGTGGACAAGACGCTCATAAAAACCAAAGAAAAGAAAATCATCTAAAAAAAAAAAAAACAAAAGAAAGAGACAAGAATGCAACTGAACTGACAAACAAACACATTAATACACAGCACATTAGTACAGAACCTCTTTCTTCACATCTATATCACATATTCATCGATTTAGAGGTTTACGGTACATTTCAGAGTATAGATTTCATAAACTATAGGAAATGTGTGCGTGTAGTGCTACCTTTTTAGGTATATTTGTGTCCATTGGATATATAATCGGGAGAATTATGGTGACGTGGCGCTCTCCTAGCTTGTTGTTTAACTGCACTCAACTTTAGTAAGAGACTAGTTTAATGCCCGTGCGTTGCTACGAAAAATATAATTGGTAACAAAACATAAAAGTCAAGCAATAAAAGAAAATTGTGCAACAAGATCAAACATCTATTTCTCCCTATTACACAAGTTTTTATGGTTTCTCCTCCGACATGAATTAAAACAAAATATATTGTACATAGTACATAAGGCATTCATGATATTATAACATATTTAGAAATGATATTCTTGGTATACGTCCCGGAAGATCTGAAAATAAATAGTTACATTGCAACACAACTTTGATAACATTTTAATCAAAACCTTGTTTATGATGTAATGAGTTCAAGCATCTCTTTTTTTCAATCTATAAACAACTTTAACTTGTACATTCTTATTTATGTGAGATTCATTTTGGCCTGTGACCTCTAACTGATATGAACCTCCTTACTAGAACAAGAAACAACACACTGTTTATTGAAGAAGACAAGAAACAAAACAACATAACTGCATTCTAACAATGCAGAAGTATTAAAAGACCTCAAGATGCCACAACATGCATAGATTCCTGCTAACAACTTGGTCGTCCAAATATATGTGACAGTTGTCACCGTTGCCAACAGAAATTTCATTGCCAAGGATACGAAGATGAGTCTGCAATCACAAATGGTTGATATTCAATATCAATTAAAAGCAATTTGAGAATTATGACCAAATAACAGTAAGGTACAAACGCAAAAGTTACCAATAAGGTGAGAAACTTTTAATGAGTAGATTTTGGCTGATTAACCACAAAAAAGGTAGCTCAAGATTTCTTAACCATGATTATGAACTTATAGGCTTATTCACACTTGAAATGCAGAGAAGTCCCATGAAGATATTTTGTCCAATTTTCTATAAGGAAAACAGAGAAATCTTCCATTAGGCTACGAAGAAATCTTGAGCTACCAACCCTTGACTTTCTACGGGTGCCTTACAATGAATCAAAAATGATGATTTTTAAGAATTCCATTAGGTCATATCCTAAGAATCACTATGATCCCACAAAAGCAATTCCATTAAGTCATGTCCTAAGAATCATTATGATCCCACAAAAGCGACCCAACAATAGATATACAACTTTTAGCATCCTACAAATCCTTAAGTGATGCATGGAGAGAAACTATAAATGAATACAACAAGCATCCCAATAACAGACATACAATTTTCAGTATCCTACAAATCCTACAACTTTTAACATCCTACAAATTCACAAGCATCAAGAACAAAAAATTCTCTACTTTTATTCTTCTAGTATTTTCAGTTGAGAGTTGCATCGCTTTAAACTACAAAAGCATGTCAAAGCAAATAATAAACCGAAAGAGACATGATCACAAAAGTAACATATATTGTTGCAAAGAACTAAACGTTACTGTAAAAATTCCAGAACAGAGTGTACCCACATAGACGATAAAAACCTTAGAGCAGCTGATATGATTCCCCAATAGACAAATTCCTAACCCCGAGAACCATCAAGAAATCTGTAGCCCAATACGGATACTACATTATGCAGCCTAATTCCCCAAAAACATCAAAAAATTCCTAACAACCGAACGCCAAGAACATTCAAGAAATTGCACAAAATGTCATGTTGTTCTTTACCAACATCAAGAACCATTATCAAGTACCAATATCTAAACCACAAGAACCATCAAGAAATTGCACAAATGTCACTCAAAACCAAGGCAACAAGCTCTGAAATGGCGGAAATGCAAACCACCGTGCGTCAAGAACCCTTAAGAAACCCCTTGAAGAACCATCGAGAAACAAAAGAAGAACCATCAAGAAGTCCCGACGAGCACAAGACGGAATCTTGCCTCAAGCTTTTTGCACCTCAAAAGAACGTTGAGCGCAATGGAGAAGCGGAAGTCAAACACCCATGCCACACACGCACCTGCGGGTACTGCAATAGCATCCTCGCCCACAGCGGCCGTCGCTACTGCCACTTTTGTAACCAGTCCCCCGTCACATCTACCTCGGGCCTTGAACTCTTCCTCGCCACCACGGCCGGCATGGATGCCTCAGCTGCAGCCCCTAACGGCGTCGGTGCTTCCTCCCACAACGTCCGACCTTCCCTCCCCCTCTCCCGCGGGACACCGCCACACCGGATCTGAGACACCGCTGCCACCTTGATTAATCGGATCCGCTCCTGCACGAACCTCGTGGGTCAAATCAAAAGAGGAGGGATATTGAATCACGGACCTCGTGGGTCAAATCGAGCCTCTTCGTGGGAGCAGAACAGGAGCGGTGGTGGTCGAAGCCCGTGCCACACCAAAGAGAGGGACGACCATAGACGCGCTGTGCTGTGGAGGGAGCGGCTGAGGCTAGGCAGTTCTGGCGCCGCGCCGCGCCGAGGAGGAAGCGGCTAAGGAACGACGGTTTCTGGGGGTGGGGGGTTTGGAAGGTGAGTGCGGTCTTTACGGCTGAGGATGATGCGATGGAGACTGGTTTTCTTTTTTCAGTTTCCTAGATCCGTTTTTTCTGGGAACGTGAATGCATTCAATTTTTTTTTTCTTTGCACGTGAGAAGCATGTAGAAGGTGAAGAACGGACCGCTACCACCAAATCGTAATTAGAAGTAGTAAAGATAAGATCATATCGAGCACAAGCAGATAGAGTGTATGCTACCCTTCCACCCACAACTAGTTTTTTGTTTCGGATAGTATCACGGTCTCAAAAACACAGTTTTGGTTACTAATTTTTATTATAATATATTTATAAAACCCAATAAAATTATGATATTATGAAAGCACTTTTCGAGACAAATCAACACATATAATTTTTATGTATAGAATTTAAATATTTAAAAGATATTGACAATCAAAATTAAATCGTAGTACACCTGTATTCAGAACGGTAATAGGAGCAGTAACTCACTGTCGCCGAACGCCCAAGAAGCTACGCCTTTTCCGGGATGGACACGTACGTACTCACTGGCTATCGCTTCAGAACGGTGACTATTTTTGATAGGAGCAGTAACTCACTGTTGGCGAACGCCCAAGAAGCGACGCCTTTTCCAGGATGGACACGTACGTACCACAGTGCACACACAGCCGCCATACACATTGGTTCAGTACCAGTACCAGTACTAAATCACTAGTAGAGCACGCAGCATGCCACGGGACACGACCAGTCCCTACTCACAGGCTATCGCTTTGCCAACAGTTGGTGGCCTGTGCTCTTCTGTCTACCGTCTCCACAGCCTGTAACTCTGTACCAGAGATGGGCATCATACGGGATCGAGTCGGTCCGACATAGATCTATCGTGCTTCAGGTCTAAATCATACCAGACCGCTACGGCCCGTCGGCTCATTGTGCTCGCCGTGCCTGGCCGGGCTGGCCCAGGTTACCTTCGACGAGCCCTGGCACGGCCTATTTGCGCTTCGTACCTGCTTCATGCCGTGCCGGCCCAGGTCCGATCCATTTATACTATTACTACGAGAGAAAATAATCACAAATTGATTTCTTTCTTTATCTGTCTAGGATTTCCCTTTTCTCTTGTCGAAACAAAATCCTATTATGTTTATTCTCTCGATTTCCTTGATGCAGTTGCTCCTTTCAGTCACATGCATGTAGCCATGCATTTACTCCTTGATTTACTCACACACATACAATGCATCAATGCATTCCTTTCTTTTTCTCTAGTCTATCCAGAGTTTTCTTTCGTTACTCCTTGATTTGCTCACCCACACATATAACACAGATGCGTGCCTATTTCAGGCCGTGCCGGCCCGAGCACGGCCCGAACTGTCGTGCTGTGCCGGGCCGCCCATCGTGCCCGATTGGCAAGCCCGATACGGTCCGGACAACCGTATTGTGCCAGCTCGGTCCGTTTGGAACAGTTCCATGCCGGACCGTAGATCAGACTGGATCGAACGTGCCTCGTGTCGACACAAAATAATCCGACCCAGTGCCCAGCTCTACTCTGTACCCTACCAAAGAATTCTTCCCAAGAAGAGACTCCTACACAGCTCGTAACTTCAGAAGAGTTGAGTTGGAACAGTCAGTGGACAATTAGCCTGATGCTGATCATGCGTGCCATGGGCCGGCCGGGCGCAAGAAGCGAGGCAAGCAGTGCACAAGGAGGGGTGATGCTGATGCTAATGGCAGTATGCCTCTGCTCTGATGGAGTAGGACTGGCTGTCCCCGATCTCGAGGTTGACCAGCCAGCCAGCAGCCCGGCAAGTGCACGGGCTCATTATAATGCCCGAGCGCCAACAACCACCGAATGGTTAAAAAAAACTTGCATGTATGTGCGACCATCTGCATTGCTGCATGCATGCTTGATTAACTTGATTAGTTCTACATGTGCTCATCCCACTTGATTAACTGCCTGCTTGTTGTTGTTTAACTTAGCTTGGCCTGCTCTGCTAGCTAGCGCGTGACTTTCCTCTGTATTTGATTTACTATCTTGTCCAGCTTCAGTGTCAGGCTAGCCTCAGTCTAATTCACCTTTTTGCGCTCTGGTGATTGCTGTATGATGCTGAAGATTAATGCTCAGACTAATTCACCTTGTTGCTTGTACTGTGCCTAGATTTACAATTTAGTATTAGGTTCAACGGGTGAGATTGTAGTTCCAAGGGCCTTAGAGCTAGAGGTGTGTGTCGTGCTGGGCCGGTCCAGCCCAGCCTGTGCCTATCATGCTGTCTGAACCGTGTTGAGGCGCGACGGCATATCGTGTCTATCGTGCCGGGCTGGCACGCTTTTAGCGAGTTCAGACATGATCCATTTGCACTTCGTGGCTGTTTCATACTGTACCGACCCAGACTCAACCTATTTGCACTATTGCGACGGGAAAGGTTGAAAGAGACGGGCGAGAGAGGGAAAGATTGAGAAACACGGGTGTGAGATAGCTGAGAGAGATTAACAGAGATGGGCGAGAGAGAGCAGTTTCTTGCACTGTCTCTCAATTTCTCTCAGCTCACTCATCTCTCTTCTCTGTCTCTCTTATGTGTCGACGGTGAGGGTGGCATTCATGCTGCTAGATACGTCCATAGCACTCATACTCTGTGGGATGGTGAACTTCGTACTGGGTTTCTTCCTCATACCTTGGGTCATTAGTCCGGTATGGCCCGTTCTACAGTGTCGCGCCGGGCTGTGCCGCCCATCGTGCCCGGTTCTTGGGCCCGGCACGACCCGTGCTACAGTGTCGTGTTAGTCCGACATTGGCCCAATTCATACCGTGCCAGGCTTTAGACCAGACCATATCGCCGTGCCTTGTACCGGCCTTAAAAAAAACCGACCTAAGTGTCACCTCTACTTAGAACTTAAGAGTAGTGTTTTCATGCTGTAGCAAGAAAAAAAGTTAACAAATCTCAAAGCAGTACAGTTAGCTGACGTAAGGGGTGGTTGCAAATCAAGTCCTCCAGATGCTACAAAATTTGTGCCTTTTCACCTTCAGAGAGAACATTGGAGCACTTCCCTCTACTAGAACTCGCAATGAATTGGCCAAGATAAAAAGTACACGAAAAAAGAACACCAATTATAAACACATCTAACGTCAGGCTAGGCTGAGTGAGAATGAGACCACACACACAATATTTTCCCCATCTCTGCATGCATAATACAAGATTTTCCCAGCTATACACAGGCGACAGTTCATGAGTGCCAGCATAAAAAACCAAAATAAGCAATAGAAAACAAAACCATATGGTTTCTTTGACCAGATCAGGAGGTGTGTGTGCCTGTGTTTCTACTGTGTGTTGTGTGATGCATGGGAAGATATCTTTGTGTTGGCTTCTTTGTCTTTGTGCAGGCTTGTTTGTAGTCTTTAGACCACCATCCCAGCAAACACTTGGTCTGATTCTGCAGTGCAGTGCAGTGCTGCCTGTGAGCTAGGTGCCTAGGGCCACACCCTGCCATTGATGCAAGCAGGCCATCTTTGTTTCAGGCTTTCAGTTGAGACTCACAGCTGTACACATTCCAACTGCCATTCCCTCATCCCCTCTCCCTTCGTAAGGCTTTCTTTTCCATGTGTATCACTTGCATTAAGTGTGGTTATCATACCATTGCGTACTCCCTCTGTTCACAAAAACATATAGTTTTGGGTATCAATACAACTTTGACTACTGATTTTTACTATAACATGTTTATAAAACCTAATGATTATAATATTATGAAACTACTTTTTGAGATGAATCTACATATATGATTTTCATGTATTCAATCTAAATATAGCTAAAGTTTCAAAAGTTTGACTGCATGTAACCCAAAACAACATGTTTTTGTGAACCAGAAGGAGTATAAAAATAGTGCAAATCAAAAGTCAGGCTAGAGTGAGATATTTGAAGGCTCTGTTTGAAACATGGGAAACACTGTATTAACTCGATATTTCCTTCGTATGAAGTTCTTGTATGGTCGACTTTTTATTGCTGTCGATTAGTATAATGCTTGTTCTAAAAAATGGTGCTCGACAGGGCCAGGCCAGGCAACCGGCCAGCCAGTGAGGTGCCCACTCACTTCTAGGTGGTAGTCCTTTGAACCAACAAAATTTAAACCAAGCTTTGTCCCCAAGCCTGTTTTTGACTGCATTGGTGACTGAGAAGCTGTGCAGTTTTTTAAACCCTTTCAGAATTCTGATCTCTATTCATCCAACAGCGAGCCATGAGCAATCTAGATTCAGAAGGAAGGCAAGCAATAGTATATTCTCTGTACACTTTAGATGTAAGTTACCGGCCAGCTGTACGACGACTGGTTGAACCACATGTATAATAGGTTATCTTTAGTTGGTCACCTTAACATTGTACAGTTGATCAGTTCAAGAAAATCTTCTAAACTTGTTGATTTGGTGATAAAAAGGATTGGACTGAATGAAAATTAATGTATGCTGACTCTAGGAATCAAGTCTGGAATAGGTGCCCGAATCCTAACAATGGCAGAACCACGTACTGTATATTCGTGTATATTACACAGCAAGGTTGTCAAGATTGATCGATCTTATGTAGGATTGTCCTTACGGGTTGATAGGATTGATAAGGATATCGTAGGATCATATATATTAGGATTTTCAACTACAAAATTATTATTATAGACGTTATAAACGCTAGATTACTACTCAGTACTTCCTGATTTAAATCTTACCTAGGATCAGGATTGGAATGGTCCTTCAGGGGAGGAGGATAGTGCAGGTCAACCTAGGCCATGGCCACCCCTGCATTAATTTCCAGATTTCCTGAGAGAAAATAGTTGCTTGGTCCAATACATTGCTACCCCTGGCCACCCCTTAGTATTAGCTCAAGCTCTGCTACTGCGTATTGGTAAGATACTACCATATTCCAAACCATAGCTACCGGATTCGTTGAAAACCCTTGCGAATCACGAACCGGATTCGTCGAACAAGAACTGGTTTAGGGTATAGGGTTCATGTTCTTAGTACAAATTAGAAGAAAAAGTGATGAACCGTTTATCCGAGTTTATCCAAATTCCGTACCGCAACTCGAAGGAGAGCGTGTTTCCGGTAACTATAGTTACCAAAGCATGATAGGATCCTAATGAACAAGCATAGATAGGCGTATCGGTATGCTACTGTCATATTCCAAACCATGAAGTATTACATGCCAGCTCCATTGGGAGTACACACAAGGGTTAATACGCTTTTCTAAGATAAAACATCATTTTCCCTAGATATTTAAGAATTTTATATCTTAGGGGCTTATTTTTTCCTAGCTGCCTGTACTCATGGCAAGCGTTGAATTGATAAAATCCATGTTCATAGATGCTCTCCAAAAAATTTTATTAATCGGAACTTACTTTCGACCAGGTCTACAACATGGACTCTTAACATGCTCTAAACCCGATTTCTCTCGGGCTTGAGACCATGCAAGGTCTACCGCTAAATTATTCAAATGTAGCAATAGGTGCTTTTACCCAGCTGAACCAGCCAAGCATGCATAAAACCTTTCAATTTGTACTAGTTTGAGTTACATCTTCCATGCATGCACTATTACACTAAAAAAAATCACTGTTTGAGATAGCAACATTGTGGCCATCATGCTTCAATGGTAAGAAAGAAACCCTTTCCTTCTTATAGCATCATCCAAGTAAGAAAACTAAGCAGTGTGGCCACATGAATGAGAGAGAAAGAAGCAGAGGGTTGCAATTGCAATGCATTGCAGCAGCAGGGCAGCAGGCATGCAGAGATGGTGGTGCCTCAGAAAGTCACTCCATTGCCATGGGGCATTTTCATTGCCTGAGTGCATGCATTGCAGGGGCAGGAGGGAAAGAGAAAAAGCTCTTTTTACCAGCTGTAAGGCAGAGTGTGCAATGTGAGACCTGCATTAGTTAGTGGATGAAGCCAGAAGACCAACTTTAGGGTTTAGGGGTTAAGGGCAGTGCATGTAAAGATACGATCATTATTGATTCCAAGGAAGTAATAATATTTTGGCATGTGATTCTTCATCTTTTCTGCAAGAGCATCGTGGTACATTTGTAACCTTCTAGTAGTTCTTAGTTTCTTACCTTGACTAGTACTATTAGTGGTGAAGCCAGATGCCAAGAATTAATGGAGTTAGTATTTGTCAGAGTTGCCTTCATTGAAGAAGAACATGGAATTAATGGTTATTTGTCTTCTAAGGCAACTTGGTCGGCTTGCAAGTTATGAGTGAATCTATTGAATTCGCAAGTACTAAATATAACTTTTTTTACCAAGATTCTTGCACTGATCATCTCATCCCAAAATTCTAGTTTATCAAGGGATGATAGGTGTTCTACAAGTTTAAATACACTTCATGATCAAGTTTATGCGTTTTGCCAAGAATTTTCATTTTAGGAGGCATTAACTATATCATTTACTAAAAAAAATGTTCATATGCCACAATTTCTTTTAGATAACTGGCTCATTAAGAACTTCCAACATGACCTTTACTTTCTAACACTGACCTTTCGTTTGGCTCTTCAATTGAACCTTCCTTTTCGGTGTGCTCCACTAAGTGTTGAAATATCAAGCTCAGGTTGTTTTCCCCCAACAAAACACACTAGTTAAAAGTCTCAATCCCATTGCTAATCTTTAGGCAATTATTGATACAAAGTACTAATCACATGTACATTGTACATTAATACCATCCATATGCAACACTTGTCGCTCTTCCAACAGCACACAGTGCTGCATGCTTTCTTCCTCAACATGCACAATTATTACCAAAAGGAAACAATGTACTTATCAATCATGGTTGGCAAGAGCTTTCTTTACAGATCATCTCTTCTTTTGCATTACTGTGGAATGCAATGAAACCCAACCCAAAACAATGCCAGTTCGTGTTTGTTCACTAATAATGGAAGCACTGTGGCAGTGGGGATTGCTCTAATTCATCACAGGTGTGCCTTTGTGGAATCAAGCAAGTGCTAAGCTGGTTGCAATGTAACAGGATAAAGTTGCCTTGGATTCTCCCTGCTAAAAGGTAGAAGAAGAGGGGGGAAAACATTTGCCAGAACTGAATGAATGGCCCTGAAAGTTTGCAGTTCCAGCAGAACTGATCAAGAAACCCACAGGACGCACTCAGACTCAGGCATACATACACAAGACGCAATGTGATTCCATTTCTCAAGAACAGAAGAAGAGGTCACAGAAGTTACAACCACTCCACAAGGTTTGTTACAAACCAATGTAACCCATGCAAGTGCAGTGCAGCTGAGTGAAACACCACTCCCCACTGATCAGTATCACATCCACTTGCAGGAAAAGAAAAAATGGCTCTATAAACAATGGCCAGATCCTCAACCTTTCAGCGTTACTACTTGCTTTGCAACTTCTCTGGATGCAAGTAATGCAACATGGCATCCACAATGGCATATCAAATAGTGCAACTTTGGAGTAAATTTCACAGGAAATGTGCTCCATTCGGGCACTGGCATTAGGGCTCAACTCAAGCTCTCCTCTCCTTAGGAAAGCTCAGCCCATTTGTTTGTTCATTTCTTCCCTCCTCTCACAAACCAAACCAATCCAATCCAACAGCATTGCCAATGCCAACCACGGCAATAGCTCAAAGAACCTTTTTTTTTCTAAACATGTAGGTTAAGAACAAAAGAAGGAAAAGAAGGGGAAAAAAAAGGAAGATTGTGTGTCCCCGGTGGTACTAGCTTCTCAACGGATGCCCGGCAGCTCCAGCCTGATCCGCTTATTCCTCGCCGCCACGGCCGCCCCGAAGGCGGCGGTGTCAGTAACATCATCAACAAGAACAGAATCATATGTACTAGTGGCAACTGCATTGGAGCCTGAACACTGGAATGATCTAACATCATCAACAAGAACAGAATCATATGTACTAGTGGCAACTGCATTGGAGCCTGAACACTGGAATGATCTCTTGTTGCTCTTCCTGTTCAAGTCCCCAACCATCATACTGTAGCAGGCATGTACATGCTCCTGAACAAAGAAACAAACCACACCAATTAATATACCAAAGTTAAATTACATCTGATGCGCAGTTCATCCTAATAGAATGTTAACATGAATAAAATGTTACATGAGTACTAATCTATGCAAGCAAGTGACTAACCTTCTCAATAAGACAAGATGGAGAAAGATTGGTCATCTTTGACTCCAGTGCTTCTTTGGTCAGTAGAGCTCCATAGGATGCAGCCAAGCTTGCAGCTGCAGCCACAGTAGATGGCCTGTAATCCAGCACACTACCAGCTGCATAAACACAAAAAAAAAATCAAACAGAGCAATGCAAGAAAGATCACTAGACGTCAGAGAAGAAGAAAAAGATGTGATTTCGAAGGGTAGAGTGTAGACAGCTATGAATGAACCTTCAGCCGTGGCAAAGATGAACCCGATGGCCTTCAGGGCGATACGAGCGGCGTCGTGACCGCCGCCACCGCCGTCGTCGTGCCGGTGGAGCCTGGAGGAGAAGCAGGGGAGGTAGTCGAAGGGCGTGACGACGCCCATACGCCAGCCGAGCGTGGACAGCACGAGCAGCTCCATCCGGCGGATGGAAGCGGAGCAGAACTCGTAGGCACCGCCGGCGTCGAACTCCGACAGCGCCGGCGCGCGGTACTCCTCCATCTTGGCCGCGACGGACATGCAGGCGATGGACAGCAGCTGCGCCGCCCACGGCATCACCGTCCTCTGGACACCAATGCACGCACACAGGCACATCATCCGCGCGTTCCCAAGAAACAGAGAGAGGCTACAAAAAGGCGTGATTTTTACAGTGGTGTGATGATTACATCGACGCGTCGCCGGAGGCAGAAGTGGTCGAAGTAGGCGATGGCCAGGTACGCCGTGCGGTGGCCGAACCCGAAGCATCCCCGCGTCTGCAAATGCAATCGAATGCCAATCTAATGGCGTCAGTGATCGATCGATCCTTGCATCAAGAAACTAATCGAGAGAGAAGCATATGCTCTAGCTATGTATGGTGTGCTCAGTGCTCACTTCAAGGATCCATTTGACCGCGGCGAGGCGCGCTTGCCGGAACCAGTCCTCGGAGTCGGCCGACGAGTAGTCGCCGTCGCCACAGTCGGCGTCGACGCCGGAGTCGGAGGAGGAAGAGAAGCTGGTCTCCTTGGAGACCAGGTGCTCCATGTACTCATTGTCGTCATCCTCATCCTCAACAGTGGCGCCGGTGTAGAACAAGAAGACGTCGTCGTCTTCGACGACGCCGTCCCCAAGATCGGCGCCATCTTCTTGGCAAGTTAGCGAGAAGGCGCACGACGAGCAGTCCTCTGCTTCCTCCATCGGCATCTTCTTGCTTCGCCTCTCGTTACTACTGTTAGTTACAGTGCCACCGGAGCGTCAAGCAAGAACCATGAGTGAGAGGCGCGTGCTCTGATGGCGTGGCGGTCGACGGCGGCGGCTGCCGGCGTGGGAGAGTGGGAGTGGGATGGAGCGAGAGTGAGAAGACAAGATAGCATCCTCCCCTCTATTTAAGTGGCTCTCGTTTCAGTAAACTTCTTTTTTTTTTACCGCTCTTTTTCTTTTTTACATCGGTAATGCTAGGTATCGGATGTTCTAATACTCTGCAATATTTTTTTCTACACGTGCAATATTTTTTACTAACGCGTGCAATATTTTTCTTCGACAAACAGTGAAATTTGCTACAGTAAAGAGATGTTACAAGCGTTCAAAAAAATGTTACATATATTGGTAAAAAATATTGTACGCGTAAAAAAAAATGTTTCACAGGCGTTCGAAAAAAAACAAAAAATCGGACGTCCGACTGATAGTGCTGCCTTTTTACATCTTGCCATTTGCGTTCTTGGCTATTGACAGTTCCGGTAAATTCTTGCCTGTGGTGGTTAAATCCTACAGAGACTAGTACACCGGTACGTCTCGGCGTATCTGAAGCACTTAGGGAGGTGCTTCTATGCATCTGTTAAAAATTTAATGGTGTCATTTACACAGCTAAGGTAGAGCTTAAACATACTACAATCGTGTTCCTAATTATCCATAAGTACAGCTGATATGATGAAGAAAACGCTACGTTGAATTGGTAACTTTGCAGGTTGCAGCTGAAGCTGGCTACCAAAAGGGTTTTTGTTGTAATACCAAGGGTAAATATCAACAACATTCCGAAAACCATATATACAACAATGCTTAGAATATAAATAACATGTACTCCTTTCTGTTGCCGTTTAATCGGACGGCTAGGTGGCATAATCATCCAACTAGAGGTGAACGTCATGCTATATAGGGTTGGTATGGCATGAGTTTATCGGGCTACGTGCTTAAACCGTGCTATACATCACGACTCTGCTGGTCTACCGTACCATACCGTGCTGGCTCGGCTTGCATTTGATGAGCCTAGTTGCGGCCCATATGCGATTCATGTCGGTTTAGACCCAGTTTATTTGCACTATTGTGACGAGAGGAAAAAAACTAGAGACACACAAAACTGAGATAGTGGATACAATATTGAGAAAAAAAAACTAAATTTTATTCATTTTTGAATAGGTACAAAGTTACTGCTTCGTTAAAGACCTTACACACAGTATGAGATACCCCAGTGCGGAGCAACTTGATGCGCGTGCTCAGTGTCAGTGAGCATGTATTGTCTAGCTAGTCCTCATTCTTCACCTTTTAGCATCTATGTTGTCTCCCCTTTCTCCACATACGAGTACCGCAAAAAACACCAGCCATTAGGCGAGCCACAACATGATACAATGTCGCAGTAGAGCACCTTGCCACATGCTATGTCGACCCAAGCACAGCCATACTGGCGTGCCGTGCCGCCCACCGTGCCCGACCTCGAGGCCTAGGAGTGGGCATTTTTAAACCAAACCGAATTACCAAATCAAATCTAACCGAATTAACCAATTATTTGGTTTTTTTAGTTTTTGTTTTGGTATAATTTAATTTTTGGTTCGGTTTTTCACTTTAAAAAACCGAAATAACCGAATAGCTCATATACAATGACACTTTTATAATATTCTTCCTAAAACTACTAAACAATTCTTATGTTCTAACACATTTATGCATATGTTTGGTATATTCATATGTTCTATTATGCTTATATTGTAATAACCTATGAATATTGTGTGAGTTTATCTCTTACGATATAAGAAAGGCTAAATCTAATGTACCTAATTTTGGTCCAAGAAATTCGGTAGCTAGTTTTCAAAAACCAAATTATTTTAAAAACGAACCGATTAAACCGGAAAAATCGAATGCCCACCCCTACCGAGGCTCGGTACGACCCTGTCGTTCATACCAGTCTAGCCTAATCTATGCGCGTGTCATGTTATGTCATGCTTCAGCCATACTGTGCTACGAGCTGTAAAAAATAAATAAATAAATAAAAAAACTTGACCCAATGCACGGCTATACGTCCAACCGTGTAATCACTACATTGGTTAACAGTGCATTATGCATTCATACACTCCACCTGACGAGGCATGCTGACTCCTAGCATTTTCCACACAAAAGAAATTGTTATTAGATAGTGGGCAAACCCTAAAATCTAATGGTCTCGAAAAAGGATGGCTGCAGGCTACATATAAAAAAGGATTTGTTGAGAGGGTAATCTCAACTACCTCTAGCTTGCATGCATCATCTCCCCTAAAATTATTAATGCAGCCAAGAAAATGCTACATTTCTTCAGCGGAATGTACCTAGGGTGAGACAAAACACCTGGTTAGGCCACTAATCTTTGTGGGCCAATAGCTATACATATCCATTAGGAAAACGAAAGCCATGTATGACTGAACAGGGACATAATACAGACACACCATGGTATCTACTCAAGAATCATGCAGCTACTCTATAGCATCTCATAACATGATGCTAGCAACGTTTGACAACTGACATAGCAAGAATTTGACAACTAATCTCAACACACTTGACAGAATTAACCTTGTGCAAGCAAAATCACAGTTTTTTTTTCACCATGGAATTAATCTAGCAATGTCAATACATGTACATTTTCTTGCTCGTGAACTAGGACGACGAGCTGTCTGCAAAGTCGCTATCTTACTACGTCCAGAAGTAATTATTAGTGGGGGCACAGCATACATACATATATAAACAGGATAAATATATACACATGAGACGAGGTTAGAAATGGCGGACAGTGAACAGAACGCACGATTCAAGGGCCAATGTTTTGGAGTACCGAAACAGTGCCAGTCCTACACGCATCGTCCCATGCCAAGATGAAATTTAGTACCAACCAACCCTAATTGCTGGCCATTTGAAGAACAAGGGAAAAGGCCAAGATTTGGACTGAACTCACTAAGATCAAGGAGGCAATGGACCACCGGTTTCTCATCCATGTAGCTGCATTCGGTGATTCAGACAAGACGACGAGCGTCTGAAAACAAACGATGGATGGAGCACAGAACGTTAGATCATGATATCAGAAATGTCAAGTTTTCAGATGCAAGACCTCTAGAAAAGCTTCCAGTTCAGATGAGGGAAATGAAAATAATTGCATTCTTGCGAGTTTGATGTGGAACCTGAATTGTTCGGCAATCCCTTTGATGGACTGAAACATCCAAAATCTTCAGATATGACGATTGTTTCAACTTGTATCAAGAGTCAGATTCAGAAATGGAATATGGAGATGCAAGAGCTTGTTCTGATTAAGTTTCAGTGAAAATGAACATGCATCATCCAAGTTCATCACTTTTCTAGCCATATGTGTAATTTCCAGTTCAGATTTTTTTTTTTTGCAAATTTGATCCCTTTCCAAATGTAATTATAAAAATAGCCCCATCCTCGACCACGGAAGCACCGGAAGGTGGTATATGTCAATTTCGTGCTCCCCTACCGTGGAATGTGCTACTGCTCTCCCAGAGCTCAGTAAGGAAAGTGATGATTTCATGGCATCCTTGAAATGATAATACCTCGGCTCGACCATTTGATCATTTCATTCTATATTAATCTGGATAGAAAATTAACGTCTAGGAAGGAAACTTTTCAATATTTAAGATCAATGCTATAGAGTGACGACGATATTGATGAAGATGTGAGCCATAGGATATGAGCAGGATGCGTGAAATGGTGGCAAGCATCTGGTATTCCTATGTGATAGAAAAGTCCTCAAAAGTTAAATGGCAAGTTCTATAAGACGATGATCACATCTTTTATGTTGTACAAGTGGAATGTTAGGCAACATAAAAAACAATGTATGCAAAAAATGAGCATAGCAAGTATGCAAATGGTGTGGTTCTAAGTTCAAGCTCTATTGTTTTTAGTGATTAGTTTTAGATTAATGCTTAATTATTGTTTAATGACAAATCTAATCATTATAAGACTAACATGTTTATTGAGTTTTATTTTTATTAGTCTCAAATTTGGATGAAAAATGAAAAACCCAAAGTATGCACTCGTATTCAGTATTCACTCTATTATCTTAATGCATACTTAGAATTCAAGTTAAAAGATGAACTCTCCCATTGCTTATACATTAAAGATGTGCATCATGTTTTCAATTTCATACATTACATGAATGCACACATCTAAAAGGAGTTCATAATTTAACTTAATGTTTTAATAGTATTGATCCATATCTTTTGCCAAATAATATAAAGGATCAAGACTTTGAAACAACACTTTGAGTATATATAACTTGTGTAGTTAGAATATACTCATGTCAATATAGGATAAACTCAAATGATATCTAAGATTTATTATGTTCATATTTATTCCAAATTTAATTATTTATATGTGTATATGCAATGATTCTATAGTTGATGGTCTCAAGAGTATTGATCTCTTTCCATCACTCCAATATATTGGGTCATTAATTTGAGATTCCATCAAAGTGAGTATATGAAACTTGTGTAGTTATATATACTCATATCAATTTAAATGGAATTTAATTGAGTTGGTTGTCTTTTAATCAATTAAAAAACGCTTCATCATGTGTTGATAGTATTCTTTGTTGATTAAAGACAAATAAAAATTTCTTGAGTATAATAAAGCATCAGTTACATCAAAGTACTTAAGACATAATTAATCATTCAAATTAATTTAGGTTATGCTCAATTGATCTTGGGGCATCCATTATATGTTAATGGAATGCTATTGATGATTAAGACAACCGTATTTGTTAGACTAACAATCTTCTATGAGTTGTAAAGTATGTTAAGTCCAACGATAATAAAGAATCGGAAAGAGGAAATCATTATATGTTGATGAACTTCAAGAGGAGATCTCAAAGTGAAGAGAAGAAAAGAGGAAGTTCATTATAAGTTGATGAATAAGAAGAAAGACTCGACTTAGAGAGAAGATGATTAAACATCATAAAAGCTCCAAGTAGTTGTGCGTGGTAAAGGTATAACTAGATAAGCTAAGTATGTTTCGTAGTTTTTACTAGTCTCGGTGTTTGATTGAGAGACCAAGTTTCTAATTTAGTGTTGTACTATTAAGAGGGGTTGAATCATGTAGCTTGAGCTTCATTATATGTTGATGAACTTAATCCGGTTCACTCTAACTCACTCTCTAATTTGAATTTTGCATGAGTTAAGTATTTGCATGTGTTGCAAATAAGAGAGCTCGTGTTTGCTTCTTATTAAATCTTAATTGATTTGAATTTTGAATGGAGCTATGGATTTGCATATGTTACAAAATGGAGATAGCTCATGCAATTTGGTTTAAGTGGTTTTTACATAGAGCTTTAGATTTGCATGTGTTGCAAAAGAAGAGAGACATGCAACTTGATTTTAATGGTTGTTGTTTGCATAGAGCTAGATATTTGGATGTGTTGCAAATAGAGAGCTCATGCATTGGAGTTTTAGTTTGTGACTTGATCATGTGTTAATCATCACAAGGCTAAGAAGGATTTTATACTTTGTATGTGCAAAATGAGTTTTTGCAATATGTGGTTTAATTGAATCTTATCTTGGAGCATGTGAATAGGATTTGCAAATGTGTTTGCAAATTGACTTGATCATAAGTTGATCATCATATGGCTCAAAGAATCAATCCTTATTGATGTTTATGGTTCTTATCTTGAAGCATGAGGTAAGCATTTGCAAATGTGCTTTGCAAAATGTTATGATTATGTGTTGATCATCTCATGGCTTAAGATTTGAGTTAATCATTTGGATTTGTTATTTGCAAATATGTTTTGCAAATAAGATGAAAGTTTATGAGATTGGTCGTGGAGCATATGTTGGCATGTGCAAATTTGCATAGTATCGGGATCATATTAATCCTTACATGGTTTAAGGGTTGACCTTATAGATTCTTAGTTTATTATTTACAAATGTGTTTTCCAAATAAGTTGAAACTTAATGCAATTCTTTGGAGCATGTGTTGATAATTTCGCAAATATATTTTATAAATTGGTGTGATCATGTGGTGATCACTACATGGCTAAATGAATTGATCTAAAGTGATTCTTGATTTCAATTGGTTTGTTTTCTGTGTAAAATCAAATTTGATCTGGAAAATTGGTTGTACCACCCCTAAGGATGGTAGCACTAGAGGTCCGGTACTACCGCTCTCAGTTGGTTGATAGTATCGGAGGTTCGGTACTACTGCCCCTTAGGGTTGGTAGCTTTTCCAGAGAGGGGCTTGAGCGGAGTTTTAAAGCTTAGCACTATCGCTATGTGCGACCGGTACTACCGCTCGAGCGGTGTTACCGAGCCCAGTTGGGCGGTAGCACCGAGTTTCCTATAACAGTTAGTTTTCTAGCCATTGGTCTAGAGGGCGATACTACCTGCCCTACATGGGCTGTAGTACCGGATTTGCTGAGTTTTGCCCAAATACCCCAAACAACTAGTTTTCTTTAGAGAGGCTATAAAAGGAGCCTTGGAGGCTAGCATTTTGGGGTTGCTAGCTTTGTTGAGCATTTAGAGCGAGTTGTGCATGTATTGCACCCTCACATTTGCTTCTTGAGCTAAGAGTGAGTCTAATTTATATATGTTGCAAATTAGAAAATGACTAAGAGCCTCTTGTGCATGTGTTGGACTTGAGGGGATCCTTATGTATGTATTGCACTTGGTGATCATTATTGTACATGTGTTGTACTTAGTGGAGTTCAAGCTAGAGGGCTTAACTTGTTACTCTTAGTGTTTACTAATACCTAGATGGTGTGTGGAGGCGTCGTGCATGGTGAACTTCTCAACGGAGGTTGTGAGAAGCTCCGGTGAATTTGTGAAGATTGGAGCTCACCTACCCAAGAGGGAATGAGCTACCGCTAGTGGAATCGAGGTAGGTACTCAATTCGTGAAGCCGATACAAAGTGGTTTGGGCTTGCCTCAACGTGGATTAAAGAAGACCGGCAAGTCTTTGAATACTATGGTAAAATATCGGTGTGTCTCTTTGTGCTCACTTGCAATTCCTTATTTATATTATTGCAATTTACATTCCTAAAATTAAATTGCTTAATCATCTTTAGGATTGCTTATTCTTAAGTAGAGACATAATTAATTAGTGCACTTAGTGAGTCTAGTTGATTTAGGCCTTAACTATCAAAACTTTAGTTTATCACTTTCGCATTATTTATTGTTAAGTTTTTGTCATAAGAGTACTTAGGCAAAATTAATCGTAGAAGATTTTTTAAAAGCCGCATATTCAACCCCCCTAGTCAACATCCTCGATCTAACAGCAGTAGATCTATGATCATATAAGGCTGTATCGAATCCATAATGATACACATGATAGGGTTGGGGTAACACCAATTGAAGAAAAGCTTGTCCAATATTGTTTAAAATTGTTTGGACATCCTGAGGCACCGTTGTAGTAGAATTTTAAGTCATCTTGAAAACATAAGAAGAGAAAGAGATCAACTCAAACTGATGTGAAAAAAGCAGTTAAAGATACTTGAGGGATTAGAATATATCTAAAGAGTTGGCGTTAGATAGGAGTGCGTAGAAGTTGGCGATCCATGTACCATAACAACGGTCTAAAATCAAAGATTTAAAGGTTTTATTAACTTTGATTAGATTTCATTCATAGCCTTTTCTAACTTGTTTGAGACAAAGGCTTAGTTGTTGTTATATCTAATATGGTTAATCAGAAACAAATTTGCAGCTGCGACAATAAGTAGAAACTTCTCCAAGATCTGAACTCTGAAGGACACCACAGTAACAATAAGTAGAAACTTCTCCAAGATCTGAACTCTGAAGAACGCCACAGGTTAAATAAGTAGAAACTTCTGCAGGAATGAAAACTTCACGGTCGCCATGTTGATCTACTGTGACCGACGGTCCTGCATGTGGAACTGGCAGACGGCATTTAAGATTGTACAAGCCATTCTGCCCAACAATTTCTGCAATGGACAATTGTACATAGTACAAAGTACAAACCTGTCCTCCAATTTGGATTATAAATTTCTTCGACATACATTTATGGATTGCAAGCCAGCAGGTATGTGTCACACATCACACAACCCAGGACACATCATTTCAAGTTTGCTGCAGGGCCCTGCATAACCCAGCCTTGAATTCGGGTTCCCCAGTCCCACAAGAGAGAGAGACAGAGAGCGCGGCAACCTGTATGCCCTAGTATTGCATGCAGCATTCAAGGATCATCGAGACATCGAGCCACAAGTATTGACGTAACCCTCCCTCATCAGTCTTTCAGATTAATTAGTAGGCAAATCTAATGCATATAAGATGATAAGATCGCACCAACTAGCAAGTAAACTAACTAGAACCAACGAGGGTTCTTCCAAGTTGGTGCCCCCACTTTGATGAAGCAAGGCTTCAGAAACTATAGCGATGCTATCTACTATGCCACTTAAGATCTTTCCCCACGAAACAATGTTTTCTTTGACCAATGCAATGCCTCAAGCTTGGGCATCAAACCACAAGAAGATGATAAATAAATGAAGCCTAGGTTTGGTCATGTCAATGTCTCAAGTGGCCCTTCCCCATCTCCCTATTTCAATGAAAGCCGGGGACTGTGCCAATCACTAGGGGACACAATGGGCCTTTGCTTGCGAGTTGTGAGAATCAAGTAAGCAAAAGTGGGCATTAGGAGGAGGTCATGTCCACTAACCCACTAAAGCTACACAGTGGCTAAACTCTACTAGTGCCAAACTTGAGCATGCTAGTTGTAGCATTAGCTTAGCTCAGCCTTTTTGAGTCACCAAAACACCATTGATATTATATAGTATGAATATCAACTATGATACGGAGATAAGTAGAAGGAGCGATACCTGGTAGCCTTATTTGCTGCCTTCTGTTTCCAGGCCTATTTGGGGCCAGTTCTTGCTGCCCAAAGAACAAACAATTGCTTCTGAATCATCCAAGGAAAGCCTAGCACCGCCTCTGCAGTTTATAGTGGTACACACGGTACCACTGCATTGTAATGGACAACAATACCCCAAGAACAGGTTGATTGGATAGCTCAGGACAGAATCTGTGCCACCCTGCTACAAAGATTGTAAAGCACGAGTGCAAATGCAATTTGAGTGGCAATTGCAACTATTTGTGGTAAGTACATCTGCTTTAAGCTTACATTACTTCTCCGGCACATGGTTGAGAACAGTATTGGTTGCCGCCCATAACAGGAAATCCTAGCATGACCGTATGAAGGCTACCTACCAGATTGCAGTGATTTAGGGACTTTTTTTGCCAATCTTAATCCACATCCCCACTATTCACTCTTAACTATGAACAATGAAAAAAATATATTTTTTGACAATTTGCCAAGTTCTGCCAGAATCATTCAACATCAGCTATCAGACGGTGGCCGATCTAGTATCGGTTTTATAAACCCTGCTGCAGCCATATAAAATGAAAACCGTGTAGGCCCTGGAGAACTTTAGGTATGCACTTGTCTTGCCATCATTTGATGAAAAACTGGATAAGTCCTTGCACGTAGGTTAAGATTATCAGCCAGGCTTTATGCCAACCCAATCAGGTTAGAGTGGCAAACCAAAAAGTTCAATCTTTTACAAAGTTTAACCTAATAATAAGACAGCTTCCCGATGTTTGACCGGTATAAGGGTTCAGCAACACAACGAAGAGCACACGCACATCCATGAAAGCACGCACGCGATGCACTTATCTTTTGTTTCAAAAAGAAATGTTCTAAGTAGTACACACACTTGTAATATAATGGTCAGTATATGAGACAATGAACCAAAATGCAATGTAAAAGTGGTATGAGCACGGCTTCGGAGGAAATAGCCGTGCTCCGGCTTGCGGATTAGCTGCCCTTGGCTGGCGGATAACGGCGCCAATAGGAGTAGACATGAAGATAAGGCAAGAGTATGGAACGACAATACTTGATGAAAGGCAACAGGTATTCCTGATGCTTCATTCTTATTGCTTCATAGGTGGCTACTTATATAGCCAATGCAAAACATAGGAATCCTACTCGGATTCTAACACCAATCCTATTCTGATTTGGAGTCTAATCCAACTCATATGGAAATATAACAATCCTATCCGGATTCTAATAGCAAACCAACTCCTATCCGGAGTCTAATACAAACCCAACTCAAACTATGGAAAGTAATACAAACTACCAATTAAATCTTTAACCCTAGCCAGCTACCATTGCGTCAGGACGGGTGCGGCGTGTATATACCGCACCTTCGAACCTGACAAAAAGACAGTCAAATAATAGTAGAAAACAACTTACTGTCTCAGAAGGCAAATATGTAAGAGTAACATGATAATGTACTAAATACATGTTGATAAGATAGTTATACAAAGCATGGTGCGAGGGACCACTATTTTATAGTGGTATTAACATTTTTTTTCTGCAACTTCTTATATTGCATGTGATATATCATGTGTATACTTGTTTGTCATTTTGCATTGGTGATAGGATGTAATGATGCACATTTATTCTATGAGGTTACCAAGGACCAGATACAGTTAAAAAAAGGCGTAATGTTTTCAAACATTATTTCAAAAGATCTGGGCCATTGCTTTTTGATCCAACGGCCCACATGCAATGCTTAAGTGGGACTGCACTGGATCTCAATTCAGATTTATCCCTACAGAGTAATTTCCAAAAATTTCCTCAAAAGCAACATGACATGGAAGAATCAAGTACAACGGTATAATAGACTATAATTAACCATAGTAAGTACAAATTTATACAGAACATAATTGCTCTAAAATCATTGGATAAATTCATTTGGTTAAAATCTTTGCAGACAGAATAGTTGGTACAGGAGATGAGACCAATCAGAATACTGTAATCACATGAAGTTCGAAACCTTCAGCTATCCAATGTCTGCTGTCCGATGTCAGTGGAAACTTGCTGTCAAGTGAAGGTTTGCCTCATCAGTCCTCACTATACAAATTTCAGAGAGGTTCGAAGAGTAGGGAAGATTTACAGATGCACCAGGGGTTGTAAGTTATGATATTGTAAGAATATGGAAGAAGCCTGAATAAACCAGCGTCAATGACATACTAGATAGAAACACTATTATCCGAAGCAAGTTTGGCTTATGGCCATGGTTTGTGAGGACCAAGTAGGAAGGAATCTCTGCTAGCAAGTCAAAGATTCTCTTACAATAAGGTTGGATTTCATTGAAACAGTAAGTTCAGTTTCCATCATCATTGCCTTCAAGCAGGTAGTCTTCTATTTGATCTCTGAAATAAAAGTCATCAACAGTTCACTGAATCAGTGCACTAACGGATGAACAGGACAGGACATGAACAAACGAATGGAGTAATTGCACACATAGAAACAAGTGGTCACATTGAATTAAACATTATCCTAACAAAGAAGCTCGAATGTCAAAAGGTTTAAATAATGTTTTCATTTGCTAAACTACTGATAATGTGCACTATAGCTACAAAGGCAACGAAGCAGACCATCAAGAAATTGACATAAACCTCACCTTAGCGAGCCATGGCTGGCAGATGCAGTGTCCACTCTCTGCGTCCAGAACTTTGGTACTAGTGAAAAGAAATGTTCATGCAAGTTTGTACCACTTGGTAGAATCTCGAAATGACAGCTTTGACAACAATGAGCAGTATAAAGATCATTTTTCTTCTGAGCCTTGTGCTTTGTCTTTTCCAAATTCTGGAGTTCTGATTCACTGAAGAGGCTTCCACATATCAGACAGAGAACCTCAGAGAAAGTAGACTCATCTCTATCAAGTTTCAACATTCTGGAACTTGGGAAATAACCGTGAAGGCAGAAAATCATGATAGCCATTTGCTGAGAACTTGTTAAAAAGAGAATGGCTTAAGCTTTTGTGCTGTTCTTACAACAGTATGCTCCCGAGAAGGGTTTTCTTCCTGTAAATGGAAATAATAAAGTGTAAAGATTAGGACTTGTGCTGCCCTTCAAGCAATTTACAAAAGAAACCACTGAACAAGAACATAGTTTGAGCTTCAATTAAATTCAGAATAGGGGAATTCGAGGTTGGTACGTATGTGCCATCCAAGGAACAATCTTACTTACCCACAGTCGTGCAACAAAAGATGCAACTAAGCTGTTGATGTCACTCCAACCACTAAGAATATACGACATCACCAGAACAATTTAACCAAAAAGTGAACGTTTTCCTCTTACCTATCACAGAGCAGGCTAAGCTCTTAAGCCAGGCAATCACGGAGTGGAAGAACCACGGGTACTTCCCACCATGAATCAACATATTGGACATCAGCTGTTAAAGAATAACCTTGTCCCTGGAGATAATTAGCAATTTAGTCATGCTCTTTAGGTTCTCTTATGTAGTTATGTTCTCTTCGAGTCAGAGAAAACAGCATCAGCCATATACCTTAACGGTTGCAGATAGCACATGATCCCAGCATGATCTTGGTGTAGCCGTTTTCCAATGTAATCTGAACAATATATCAACACGAAACAGCAACAATGACTTCAGTCACCAAATGAAAAGCATCACCCAACAGCATGTGAATTGAGGACCATTTGCAACAAAAGCATGCGCAAGCACTGATGGCCTGTTTGGTTGGAGGGAATTGACGGAAGGGAATGGGAATTGAGAGAGATGGGTTATAAAATCCTTTGATGGCCTGTTTGGCATCGTTGGGAAATGGAAATAGGCAAGGGAATTAAGCAAGACTTCAATTCCCAGGGGGGAGGCAGGGAATTGAATTCCCTACGTTTAAGTTGTAAACTCCCATTCCCTTCTCCAATTCCCACCAACCAATCAAAGGATTTTATAACCCATCTCTCAAATTCATTAATTCCTCCAACCAAACATGCCATGATTGACAAAGGAATTGGAGAAGGGAATGGGAGTTTACAACTTAAACGTAGGGAATTCAATTCCCTGCCTCCCCCCTGGGAATTGAAGTCTTGCTTAATTCCCTTGCCTATTTCCATTTCCCAACGATGCCAAACAGGCCATGAAGAAAATCCTCCCTCCCAGTGCCATCATCAATCATGTCAACTACCTCCCTCAGCCTGCCTTCGCCATCCTTCGATTCTAGGGAGAACACATCCTCAAGTGGAGCAAAATGCATTGATTCATTGCTTGGCGACAAACAATTGATATCTTCAACTGCAAACTCAATTTCGTGTTTCGGCTTCGATAAAAGAAGCCTAATCGACAAACGCCACCACGACGCCAAAGACCGGCAAGGCTTGCGAATTGTTCGCGTCCCAGCTCTGGATCGCCTTGGACCGCATCTCGTGTATGAATTGCAGAGCCACCCTAGAATATATACATTAACATTTCAATTCGAAATATCATAACAATAGTTATGCAAAGGAAGCATCTCTCAGCAATACAAAATTATTAAAATTTGCCAAAAAAATCTAAAAAAACATGGGAAAAAAGTGGGAGAAGTGAACATGGAGGCGGCGCCGCCGGAGAAGGCGAGGAGGACGGAGTCGGTGGGCCGCACCACCGCGTTGCTCTTCAGGGCTAGCTTGAACTTCCCGAACAGGTGGGCACGGAAGCACTCCCGGAGCATACCGACGCCTCCGGCAACCGCGACGACGGCCGAGCCGCCGTACTTGCCGCACGCGGTGGCGCTGTCGGTTATGGATATGCGTCCCACCCTCTCCGCCGGAGATTTCCCTGCGGCGGCGGCGGCGGAGGAGGAGCAGCGTGGCCCGCAGCCAGCGCCGCCGCAGGGGGAGGCAGAGGGCTAGACGGGCGCGTAGTGCCCTTGCCGAACTTTTTTTTTAATAATAATTTTTTTTTCAAAATTTCAAAAATATACCACGGAAAAAACAATTTCTATACTAATATATAAATTAGCAATTGGTGGCAGCGGTCCGTCGTTCTTCCTTGCCTTTCTTCCAGTCATATCTCCAATAATAGCAAGTCATTATAGCTAATTATTCTTTCTCGATTCTGACCACCATATCTCTAAATATGGTGATTATTATAAGCAAAATCCACGATTATTCTTGGCAATTAATAGCCGCCAATCATTTCTTTTGTATTCATTCAAGATCTCCCATGTCGTGCCGTGCGCTAATGAACTCGATTTAACCGATTAATAAGTGACGGACCGACGTACATGGCCGTGAGGTGCTGGAGGCCGAGCGCCGTGGTCGAGTAATCGCTTCGGCGATACCAGAAAGCGACGCCCACGGGTGCCGTGACCTCAGCCAAGGCGATTGGACGTGAACAAAGCGTACGACGCAACGGTCACGGTTGTTCGGCGACACCGGTGGACGCTTCGGCGGCGAGAGAGAGTCATTGGCATATCCCTGGAGATAAACGGTTGATTCAAATGAACGTCGCGAGAAAGGAACGACGCGGCGCAAGATGGCGTGGAGAGCGCCTCGGCTGGTGTTTTCGATTCACCTTCATGGGCTCCCAGATCATGGTCGGTGAAGTCGATGATGGCTAAGCACGCCAGAGACATGGAGACGAGTAGTAAGCAAAAGACGAGAAGGTCATCTGGGAAAGAGAAGTAACCGCAATGGCCATCGCCAAGCGGAGAAGGCCACCGCACCAGGGCGGTGGCGGAGAAGGTGCAAAGACTAGGTGGCGACCGAGGAGACGACGAAGGTGCAAAGACTAGGTGGCGACGGTGGTCTCTTTCTCCGAGGCGATCGACCATGACTGCCATGACATGCACGATAAAAATGATTGATTGATTTTTGAGATTGGCGAACTCCACGGCGTCTGCGCCGAAGTATGGCGAGGGAAGAAAACGTGATCTCGGTAATATAAATTGCAAAAGAGATAAAAATGATTGATTGATTTTTGAGATTGGTAATATATATTGAACGGAAATCGGCTTCCCCGCTGCCTGGCCGCATTTCAAGGCGGCGACGGCTTTCTACAAGAGCTCCTGCCTTCTCATACCCCTGACAGCTCGGCGTACCACCGGCCGCCATGCGCCATGCAAGCTTCTCATCGTTCCGGCCCTGCGCCCGGTGACCGCTTTCATGACATACTGGCGACCGGCTTTCAATTTCCCCGCCGTAGCCCTGCGCTATGCGACCGGCTTCCCCACCCCCATCACTGTCTTCAAGCATTTCAAGGGTTGTTTGTCATTTCTAATTCGAGCACCAAACCGAATTGGATTTGAGCAAATCTAGCCATTGTTTGTCATTTGACATAGATGATCATTAGCCGATTTACGTGGTAGTAAAGAAAAAAGAGTTGTTGATATATCAGAGGTTTCAATCCCAGAGAGAGCATTATTGATGACCGATCTGTCAGAGTTGGATGCGTCGAATCGGCTTTGATTCTGTGGCTTTTCGACATATCTGATTTCGCAATAGGAGGCCCACGAATGTGCATGCGATACAATTGTTCTTTGGAATCACATTACATTCTGGTTGTCCATAGATTTGTAATGTGTTAGATGCTTGTTACTCTGATTCATCTCGGTTTATGCTTGTATCAGTTATTCGGTTGCATGCCTTGTCCGGATAAATGCTCCATTCCATCCGAGATGAACACCATCGTTAGCTAAACGTGATGCAGGAGAACTTGATTGTCTTGTTCCCATAAGCATGTTTATATTTTATATATATATATATATATATATATATATATATATATATATGAGTTTGACAATCTTTGAGTGATTATATATAATGTTTCTTTTGAGTATTTGACAAACCGATTGATCATATATAGCATTTCTTTTGAGTATGTGACAATATGGATCGACTCTATATAATGCTTCTATGTTGTGCTTTTACATTATAGTGGAAGCTTCATGTAATTTTGAGTATTCATGCTTTTACATTATATTTGGAACCTCCATTAGTCCATTTTCTTGTCTATTCGACCGAGCCACCTTTTTTGTGCTAGTTCATTTGTGGGTCTATAACTAGAAGATCTTTGGCGATGCTATACATCTTTGGCACCATGGACAATGTTGCCAAGTATGAGCAAAGCAAGTGCAAGTGCAAGCGACATCCCCTGCTTTTCAGTGAGTGAGTCACTTACATTCTTTGGAGCCTCCGGTGCTACTCCACATCCAAATGTTGCAATTTGCTACTCCAAGTGCAAGTGTGGATTTAATCGATGAAAGTGCAAGCCACCTCCGAAAGAAAGCTAAGAAAACCACCTCGATGTGTGGGTGCACTTCACCAAGTATGAGGTTAATTCGAAAGATGACAAGGGCAACAATGTTGTACAAACTATGGGCTAAGTGCAACAAGACCGGATGTTGCTACAAAGGTCTGTGTGAGAGCGAAGAGAGAACATCGGTTTCAAAAGTCACTTGAAACACAAGCATTTTATCTTGACCGGGCAACAAACAATCAACTTGAAGAAGAGTGAGGGCTGACTTAAACACAAGCATTTATTGAGACTTATAGGTATGATGAGGTGATGGTTTGAAGAAATTTTACCTCGCAATTATCATGCATGAATATCCCTTTAATATTGTTGAGCATGAGTACTTTGTGGACTTTATCAAGTGTTTGCGCCCCTACTTTTCCAATTAAAAGTCGCATTACCGTGAGGAAAGATATATTGAATATGTTTGTGGAGGAAAAGAAAAACTGTATGAGTACTTTAAAACACTTGAATGTCGCTTTAGTACAACCATGGATATGTGGACATCTAATCAAAACAAAGGCTACATGTGCATCACAAAGACATTGGATAGATGACAGGTTGGTGTATGCAAAAAGGATTATCAAGTTCATGCATGTAGAAGGACATCATTCAGAAAAAATTTGTGCTTAGCTTTTTATGATAGTATAGTGGATTGGAATCTTGATAGGAGATTGCTTGCACTTACTTTGGACAATGCTTGACAAATGATAAATGTGTTCAGGGATAGTAAGTAAACTCAATAAGATATCTCCATTAATCATGATGGCATCTTTTTCCATGTGAGATGTTTGAATCATATTTTGAACTTGGTTGCCCAAGATGGTTTAAAAACGATTGCACCAAACCATTGCAAATATTAGAAATCTGATTGCAATTGTGAAGAACTCTCCACTGCAATATGAAGAGTTTAAGAAATGTGCTTCAGAGTGTGACTTAGATGTGACAAGGGGTCTCTCTTTGGATGTTCCTACAAGATGGAACTCCACATATCTTATGCTGAAGAGTGCAATTTACTATAAAGATGCTTTTGGTAGGCTTTTTCTTGAATTCAAGTAAATATAAGAAATGTGCTCCAACTTCCTAGAATTGGGCTATGGCAACATCGATATCTGCATGCTTGAAGCTTTTTATGATGCTCTTGAAATGTTTCTCGGCACTAAATATCCAACTGCGAATCTATTTTTTAGAAAGTTTTGTCAAATTAAGATTGCAATTGCAGAATGGTGTTGCGACTTTGACCCAAAGAATTACTGACTATGGCACATTCGATGAGAATTAAATATGATAAGTATTGGGAAAAATCCAACATGGCACTTGTCAGTAGCATGCTTCTTTGATCCTAGATACAAGAGAAATGTAGTGGAATATTATGCACCAAAGATTTACCCGCCACTTCTATGCAAGAGATTGATAATTTTACTAAAGTTGTTTATGAGTTGTTCCAAGTTTATGTCTCTACTTCAAAGAAGATAGTCTGTAGTGCTACAAATGTGCACCAAGTGGGTTCTCAACTTGATATTGATGAGGATGATGATCTTGACAAGTTCTTGCATAGCATCAGTCAATCAGATCATGTTACAAAAAATGAGTTGGAAATGTACTTGGAGCAACCTTTAGCATCTATAAAAGACAAGAATTTCGATGTCTTATCATGGTGGAAGGTTAAGCAAGTTGAGTTCCCTATTCTCTCCAAGCTTGCTCGTGATGTGCTATCTATTCAAGTATCGACGGTTGCTTCAGAATCCGCATTCAGTGCCGGTGGACGGGTTGTTGACCCATTTCGCAATTCGTCTAGATCCCGAGATTGTGCAAGCTTTAATTTGTATTAAAGATTGACCGCAAAGATCAAAAGGTAACATTTTAGTTTACATCAATAGTTTGTTCATCATGTGAAAATATTTAAGTCTAATCAGGTTTTACTAATCATTCAGGTGGTACCATTGCATCTATCATGACCGAGATGGATGTGGATATCCTTGAAAGACATTTTGCAAGCTCCATAGAAACGGTTTGCCTTTTTCTTATCTAACTTTGAAACCATATTGTGCAAATCAAGTAAAATTTCAGTTTAGTGTGCTTCTATTTGTCTTCTCAAGATGATTAATGTTGTTTCATGCTTGCCTTTGTAGTTGGATGAGCAAGAGGATGTCGATGGTGCCGATATGGAGGAAAACATGATGGACCGACATTGCGATAAATAGCTTAGAATATGATGGACTATGTGTTTGCTCACATGTCTTTGTTCATACAATGCTCAATGTTGGCTAATACTATTAAGATGTTCGTGTAAGTGTAACTAAAATACCATTTAAAGTTGGTATGTTTGGAACTTTTGATAGATCATGTACCACGCCTTTGTGGAATTTTCCGCTTCGCTATCCGATCCCGATCCGCCTGCTTCGCCTTCCGTCACTACCCGCTTTCGCTTCCGCTTCCGTTTCCGATTTCGACATCTGTTTCACGGTATAAAATATGGAAACGAAACTAATAGCTATTTACCGACCGCTTCGTGTCTGCATTTTCACCCCTAGCTACGTATAATATATTTGGTTTTAATTGCACTCTAAGAAAAAACCATAAAAACATTTGTAATTGGGAGAAATAGATATTTGATCTTGTAGCACAATTTTCTTTTATTGCTTGATCTTTATGTTTAGTTACCAATTTTATTTTTCGTAGCAACGCACGGGCATTGATCTAGTACATAAATATACTCCTATCGCCCGTTGGTTTGGCGACAGGAGGCTTGTCGCACGATCAACGGTGACAAAAACGCCATGTCTCCGCACTTGAACTGCGACGTGGCCTCATGTCCTGTCGCCAAACCAACGGGCGACAGGAGGCCTGTCGTCAAACCAAAGCGCGACAGGGGTATATTTATGTAAAAAAAATTTTCCGTAGTATATTTTTGAAATTTTGAAAAAAAATGTATTATTAAAAAAATAATTCTGCCCTTGCCAGTTCTTTGCGCAAATAATTGAAAATTTGCCAGATTGATTCTTGGGATAAGATGCCACTTAAACTAATGATATATGAGACCATCTGATGCAATGAAATATAGATCCAGTGATAAATTTACGAAGCTACATATTTGAAGTGGCAAATATCCAAATATCTCTAAAGCTTAAAACAAATGAACAGATAAATAATTACTATCTATCATTTATTTATATTTTAATATTTGTACAACTATCCGAACCTTTTTCTTGCCTTATAAGTTACATAAATATTAAAACGAATGAAGAGATAAAATAATTATCATCTATCATTTATTTATATTTTAATATTATCAGAAAGAAAAAGATAGAAACGTCTCTCTTTTTTTTTTCTTTTCATTTCAGCGCATTTCTAGATGGGCTTTGATTTAGGCACTTTTGGGCCGGCCAAGTCCAGTCGTGTAATTTCAGCCCAATAGGCCTGTTCCACCGAAGTTATCCACTAATATGTTGGGGAATGGGGAGGAATAAAGTTTCCAAGCAAATGCAAATGCGCTAATGCAAGTTTTCTAAACAAATGCGCTAATAATTTGTGCAGCATATCACATGTCTGTTCAAATAATCATTTTCATTTTGCTTGTAAAATTTTATAATGAATTCAAATCTTGAAATTTGTTATGCTGGCAATTTCCAAAGGGCGACTACTCCATGAACGGGCTATCATCAGTTAGTAGTTGATTAATTAATAATATTATTCTTACCAAGGTCATGCTTGGAAAGGATATCAGCAAGGAGAACAGCAGATATTTTATGATGAAAATTCACACAGAAATACGTCGTTAGCAACTGATGGTGAGTGAATTTTTTTTCATGAACATCCAACGCTGAAAGGAATATAATATATGTGCGGGGGCAAAATATTTCCTTACAGTATAATATGATATAATTATTATTCTTTTGGTTGAGGTGTAGTAGCCGAGTTTAGGGGCAACCACGTTGTCATGTACAGACATTATTTTATCCATGATAATATGATTTGGCATGCAGTTTCAGGCATTGCTCCCACAAAAAAGATTAGGGTTTTGAAATGTTATAAAGCGAAAGCAATAAGAAATTAGGTAATTGACAGATTATCACAGGACTAGAAAGAATTGGATTTGCTCCAAAAAGAATAAACAAGAATTTGCAACTTTTCAAGAGTTTGCATTTCATGCTAAACCCCAGAAAAAAAAGATTTTATCTTAATTTTACTAATCCTCTGAAATGGTATGCCTTTTCTGAAGACAAAATATTGCCCCATGCAAATTTTGGGGAGTAAACCGTCTTCCGATTGCCTTGTTCTCCCTATGACCCTTCAGTAAATTCTGATTAACTGTATAATAACTTCCAAAATGGCTTATAGGAAATACAATGCATGGTCAGTGATAAACTCCTCGAGTTTAAACACGAACTGTATTTCCAATTGAGACTGTCGAATCATCTCTCAATGTTCAGATCAATCCCAATGTTCGTCCCATTGTATGCAATTGGCGCATACATCCACATTTCATCGGAGCTCAGGAGCTGCAGAATTGGACTACACTGGTCAATGGCATGTCGTCACAGAACAATTTGGATGATCTGAACTGAACTAATACTGCAAATCCTCACCTTGATCTGAAGCTGCAGGAACTTCACATAGTGGACTGCCTCTTCAAGCATGGTGCTGATATCTACCTGCAAGATCAAGAAGTGCTGTTGTTTTAGCCATTGGATCCTAGCATTTCATTCATGTAACTGCTGTCATTAACATTTTGTTCAGAAGTATACTTTGGTTCCATTGGGCACAAGGTTCTGCAGTATCTTCAGCCTCTCATTGATCCTTTCCCTCCTTTTCTGCTTAAGCGAAGAACAGCATTAGCATTTTCCCATTCAGTTATGGAAAATATAATTCCGTCAGATACAAAAGAGATTATCCTTTATAGTACCCTTGCATAGAGGCTCTGGGGATCAGTTGTTGCCCCACGGCAAGCCCGAGCCTTGCTTTTCGGACTAGCACCACCAGCATCAGCATCTGCAGACTCCTGAGAAGCATTTGAATCGTTATCTGAAGTGCAACAGCTTGTTCTACTTCCATTCGTGATGGCGGCACTCGCATCCTCCTCTCCACTTTGCTTGGCCTTCTTCGTTTGCTTCGGTTCAGCCTTTCTTGCAAATTTCCGACACTGAATTTATTCATTTAATCCAGTTCGATCAGTGTTTACATCAGCAATTATGAACATCTTTCTGGAAACATAACTGGTGAAAAAAATGATCAGTGATCATCAAAACTTACTCTTGTCTGGCCATGAATTTCTTCTTCTACTGAGTGCTTTCTTTTGTTAGTAGCACTGATTGAATCAAGATCCTCGCAGCTTGACTCGCCATTCCCATGTAAATTAAGGGAATGGTTTGGAATCACATTCAGAAACTCAGTTGCACCTTGCTCCTGGACCGAGTTCAGCACATCTGGTGCAACGGAGGAGCTGATCCCCAGGGCTTCATTTGAGTCACTCAAATAGTAGCCCTCACAATCAGATGGAACAAGAAGGCAACTAGCATTGCTGTCACTGTACGCGCTGCTAAGATTACAGTTATAATAGCACGGATTGGAAGCCTGATAAGACAAAGGTAGCTCCTGGTGACCTTCCTCTCCATTGGAGGGGAAGGCACTGAGCAGCTGCGCCATTATCTCCGACTCGCCGTGCGACGGCAAGTCGAACATGGTCCAGCCTACCTCAGCAATCGGTCCTCCGGGCTCCATTGTGGTGTGAGTTTAGGACTTGGTGGTGAGAGGTGATCTGCGGAGTGTGGTTTGAGGTGCTTGGTGTGTGAAGACACAACAACACTACAGATGCTTTTGTACTGTTCAGAAATCAGAGAGGTTGCAGGAGACATCATCTGCAGAAATTAAAACTGTGACCATGATTAAAGAAATGGCAGTCCACGGTCGGGCTGAAGTGTGCGGTGATAAGTTAACGACTAGCAACAACCAAGGTATGTTCTGGAGATGTGAAGAGCTGAAGATTACAAGATTAGAAAATTTCAACTGCTAGTTGGTAGACAAGACAGTGACTTATCCAAGATTACAGTTATGTGGCCTGTCTGTGAAGGACTGTTCAATTATTGGAGACATTTTACTAATCATTCAATCATCAAGGACAGGCGAATAAGTCTATGATATCTGAACCGGAATAACAAGAGTTTACCTTAGCAAATAGAATAGAAAGAATAGAATAGGATACAGAGAGTAATGTACTCATGTTGGTTAGACATATGGAATAAAGAAAAGTAGGAGATGCAAAGAGAGGCCTGCACGAACATGGTGGATTGGTGGAGAGAATCTGAACATTCTTAAGAATTCAAAGGGAATATGATCATATGAAAGCTCCTCCATGGATATCGAGGAATTCGCCTTCTTTAATGTACTGACATTGATCTGCACATAACCCCACAGCTTCTGCTCAAAGCCTCGTTGATGTTCAATATTTGCAAGTAGCAACGACTCCAAAGACTGGTATTCTGAAATGCGTATCACATTCACATTTGACACAGAACAATTGCATCAATCCAGTGAACTTTTCTGAACTGAGCTTATGGCAAAAACAAGCTTGTGCCCACAGCATCGAAGAAATGCAGCGCTAAATGAAATATGGACCACCACAATATATACTAAAAACTGAACAAATCTATTCCATATGTTGTCATCAGATGGTTTGTTAATTCTCACCTGTCTGAAGGTCAACCAGGGTAACATTCACAGCAAGATTACCAAAGGCCAGCAGAAAACTAAATTAGATCTTAAATTCATGTTACAGCATGTTTTAAGAATCAATGAGTATGTGCATCATCAAAATGGAAGCCACAATGTAGGTCTCCATTTAAGGTGTCAGGTTTGCACAACACCCGACAAATCTAAATCTGCTGGAGATCTGATGCTGATATCCTCATCAGCAGGAAGTGATCTGCATATATTCAGCAATTAATAGCTGCACATGACTCAGATCCACCACAATGCACAAATCAGATATACTTCTGTTCTGTCATGTCCTGAAAAGTGACTTCCTGCCTCTCTTTGGTAAACAAGAGCAGCTAGCTGGCAAGGAAAATGATTTAAAGGGAACAAGATAAGCTTTGTTTATGGCCCATGATTCTTCCTCTTTCGCTGTACGAAAGAAGCAAAGAATCCTGTGTTGTTATGAGGCTAAATTGCATGCGTATGTATTACAGTAGACCTAAGCAATTAACCAGATATCATTAATAGCATATAAATGAAGAAGTTAATATAAGGTCATTAGTAAATAAACACGTTTTTTTCTGACTTCACAAAGTTCAACATCATAGCATGGAAAAGCCACCTATGAGATTACTTCCTTTCGAAGATCCTAAAAGATACTCTTATTAGTGTTTCTTAGCCTATAGATTAAGTGCACAAACTGGCACTAACAATTTACACTGAGGTAGCCTTGCTCTATGATGCTTTTATGAAGAATAGCTACATTTCAAGATGAATGTAGTTGCTTTCAAATATAACTATATTTCTAAATCTAAGAATATTTCTAGAATGTATTTTTTTAACTTTCGTGAAGTAATATTATCATTTTTACATTATTATAAAATTCAAGATGGGGAATATAATGAAAGATAGGTTTCAGAAACAAATCGATACAGAAAATAAACAAAATCTTGATAGTGAATATTCAAATTGATGGAATAAGTCCTTGTACTGTTGGTCTTTGTGATCCTCATGGTAGTTTTTTTTGCTGCCCCAACCAGGACAACATCTTAGACTAAGACTAGCATCTTTAGGACAGCATCTTAGACTAGCATCTTAGCATATGCTTGACTGCTCTGGCCAGCTATAAATATGTAACCCCAACCCCTCAGGTTGGCAATGGCATTATGTGAGAAATAAACCAGAAAAATTGCCCCAACTCCTATTGTCATCCTCTCTCAATGAGAGTAAGAATTCAGCTACTAACAATTGGTATCAGAGCTGTTCTTTCCTGCAGCCTAAACATCTCTTACTCATCTACTTCCCACCCCTTGTTTCTCACCTAGCAAAGAAGAATAACAATTGTTCTCGCTCACCCTTCATCTCTGAACAGACGAAAGCAGACTCGAGGCGCTTCTTCCCTAGCAAAGCACCCCCCACTAGCGCCATGTCCGAAGACGATCTCGGCCTTCGGCGCTTCGCCGAAGGCCGCAAGCAGGAGCCGAGGTTGCGCGCCAAGGATCGCGCGAACAGCAACAAAGAGATCGCAGCGGCAACAAGCGGCAAAAGTGGCGGCGGCGAAGCTGGCAAAGAACAAGGGCGAAGTGGAAGCGATGGCGGCGGCGGATGCGGCGCGTCTTGGCACAGAGCTCGAGGCTCTGTAGCGGCAAGATAGCTCAGCAGCTCTGCCCTGCCGCACCGACACCGGCGTGGGGCTCGAGGAGGCGAGGCGTGGCGAAAGCGGCGGCGATTAGGTCGACGGAGATCGCGGCCTTACAAAGTGGCGCAGCTCTCCTCCCGGACGCAGACGATGGTCACCACGGATCCGTGCCATTGTCGGGGATGTCGGTCCGGCGATGGATGGCCTACCTCACCAAGACCAACTACGCCGAGGGGCTGCGGTGATGCGGTACGGCTCAGTGCGGCACATGTGGGAAGCGATTCGACGGCGGCGTCGATTATTACGAGGATCGACGGTATTGGATGCCCTCATACCGCAGTTCGCCGAGATGCGCTTCACGCTTTCAAAAGCGAAGCGCCAAGGAGGCTGGGATGCCATCGCCACGGCATGCATCGGCGGCAATGCGCGCCAAGAAGACCACCCCTCGCAAGCACTTCGCAAGGAGTGGGAGAACCTGGCCTTCAAGCCAGGTGAGGACGTTGATGACTTTGCTCTTCGTCTCAACACTCTGCTGCAGAAGATGGTGCAGTTCGGCGATGACACCTACGACGAGGAGAGAGCCGTCCAGAAGCTTTTCCGTTGCATCCCCGAGAAGTACAAGCAGATCGCTCGCTCGATCGAGTCTCTGCTGGATCTCTCCACGATGTCGATCGAAGAGGCGATAGGTCGCCTCAAGGTCGTCGACAGCGACGAACCACAGTCTCTCTCGGGGCCTATCACCATCGGCGGAAGTCAGATCTCACTCGGAACGATGGAAGGCTGCCAGGTGTCGGGAAGAAGGGAGTCCTCTTCCGCGACAGTGACATAAGCGCGCTTAAGCCGCGCAAAGCGCGCGGACGCGTCGGTCAGGGCGCGAGGACGTCTTGCCGAGGGTGACGCCATGCGGAGGCACCGGTGGCGCCACCAAGCAACCGGCCGCAAGACGAGGCGACTCTCGCCAAGAATCGTGGGCAAGCTTGGCCATTGGGCCAAGGAGTGTCGCCGACCACGGCGTGGCGAGCCCGTCGCCGCAAAGTGGAGGAAGAAGAGCCGGCTCGCTCTGCACACGCAAGCATCGAGCTATCTCAGCGGCATCGGCGCGGCGAATCTCCTCCAACTTGATGAGCCAAGAGCACACGCCTTTCTTGGCGGCAGCTCAGCGATGACAAGATTGACGGGTGGTACCTCGACATCGGGCGCTACCCATCACATGACCGGTCGACGGAGTTGTTCACCGAGCTTGACTCCAACGCCCGAGGCTCCGTCAAGTTTGGGACGCCTCGGCAGAGAGATCAAGGCGTCGGCTCATCCTCTTCATCACCGAGTCACGGAGAGCACAGTCGCTCACCGGAGTCTACTACATCCCCGTTAAGAACTCTATCATCGCCTTGGGACAATTTGGATGAGAACGGCTCGCGTGTGGCGATCAAGAACGGAGTCATGAGGATTTGGGATCACCATCGCCGCCTTCTTGCCAAGGTAACGAGAGGCATCAATCGACTTTACGTCCTCAACGTGCAGTGGCACAACCTCTCGCCTTGTTGCTCGTCGACGACGAGGCGTGGCGATGGCATGAGCGCCGGGCACCTTTCACTTTGAGGCCTCGAAGAGGCTCGGTGCTGCGAGATGGTCTGCTGCCTCCGTGCCTTGACCACATGGAGCGATTCTGCGGCGTCTGCGTGTTGACAAAGCAGAGGCGGCCCCTTTCCCCAAGCAGTCGAGCCCGAGCCAAGGAGCGGCTCGAGCTTGTGCCGACGGGACTTGTGTGGCCGGTGACACCAGCCACACCAGAGGACGACGCTATGGCCGCTTTCGTCGGCGACCTCTCCGCTACATGTGGGTGATGGTTCTCGGCGGAAAGGAGAGGTGCGGATGCCATCGCGCGCAAGAAGTCGCTGCGCGAGGCGGAATGCGGACGCAAAGTCTGCAGCGTCTTGCAGACCGACAACGGCGGCGAATTCACGCAGCGGTGAGTTCGCGTCGTCTTGTCGCGGATGAGGGCATTCAGCGCCACTACTCCAGCGCCCGTCTGACGCAGCAGAACGGCGTCGTCGGCGGCGCAACTAGGCGGTTGTGGGGTTGGCTCGGGCCTCCTCAGCAGGGATGCCACTTTTACGGGAGAGGCGGTGGTGACGGCGTCTACATCCTCAACCGCCGCCCACCAAGGCTCTCAATGGCGGGACGTCAGACGAGGCTTGGCATGGGCGCAGCCGGCGGTCTCTCCCACGAGTCTTCTATGCCTCGCGTTCGTCAAAGAGCTTAGCCACATCGGCAAGCTCGGCGGCGTAGCACTCGAGGGTGTTCCTCGGCTCACGCGAGGCTCAAGGCCTACCGCATTCTTGACCCAGTGACCACGTAATGCGCGACGACGCGTCGCGACGTAGTGTTCGACGAAGGCGAGGATGGGCATGGGACAAGGCGGTGGGCGATGGCTGACCGACTCGGCGACAACGCGACTTCAATCGTCGAAGTACGTCCATTTCAAGGAGCTGAGTAGGCGGCTCCTCTTCATCAAGCATACCTACCCGGCCCCCGAGCTTCCACCAACTCGGCGTCATGCTCTCCGGCCCAACAACGGTGCGGCAAGTTCTTCGCCAACCCCACCACGAGAGTAACTCCACGCACTCCAAAGACCAGCGGCCTCCTCCGGGCACATCCACTCCGACATCGGCTAGTGTCGACCACGGCGGTGGAGTTCGCTTCTACCGTGTCCACGATGAGGAGCGCCTCGACGTGTATCACGACGGCGAGCCTGGCTTGATATCGTCACGATAGGGAACCTTCTCGGCGACCGGCAGGTGCGGGCCGTGCCTCGCGATCCGGAGGCGCGATTGCATCTTGCGTGTGACGACGGCGAGCCTCGTTCTTCGCGAGGCCGCGAGACATGCGGCATGGCGTGTCGCGATGAAGTCGGAGATGGATGCGGTTGAGAAGAACCGCACTGGGAGCTTTCGATCTCCTCGTGGTCACCGCGCGATCACTCTTAAGTGGGTGTTCAAGTGAAGAGGATGAAGCCGGCGCCATCGTCAAGCACAAGGCTCACTTGGTGGCACGCGGTTTTGTGCGGCGAGAGGATCGACCGGCGATGCCTTCGCCCGTGGTACCGGATGGAATCCGTGCGACTTCTCCTTGCATACCGCTGCCCAGAAGGTGGCATGTTCATCACATGGACATTAAATCGGCGTTTCTTAACGGCGATTTGAAGGAGGTCTACGTGCACCAGCCGCCGGGCTTTGAGATTCCCGGCAAGGAGGGCAAGGTGCTACGCCTGCGCAAGGCCCTCTATGGCTTGCGACAGGCACCGAGGGCGTGGAATGCCAAGTTGGATTCCACGCTCAAAAGGATGGGCCGAGCAAAGCCGCGACGAGGCGGCCATCTACGGCGGGCAATGGTGGAAACGCATACTACGGTGGGTGTCTATGTCGACAACTTGGTGATCACCGGCACCAAGGACGTGGAGGCCACCTTCCAAATGAGTGACACAGGGCCTCTCTCCTTCTACAGGAATCGAGGTGCACCAGGCGACTCCTAATCACGCCGACTGCCGCCACGCCAAGCGTGTCGTTGAGTGGGTTGGGCTCACCAATTGCAACCCAAAGACTCACTCCAATGGAGGAGCGGTGGCCGAGCCGCGACGACCACGACGGAAGAGGTGGGCCTTCACGCGATCTGCGGCGTCTTGTGGGGAGCCTCCGCTACCTCGTCCACACACGGCCGGATTTGGCTTTCTCCGTCGGCTCGTTAGTCGGTTCATGCAATGATCGACGACGCGAGCACCAACAGTCAGGAAGAGGATCATCCGCTATGTTGCGGGGACTCTCGACCACGGCCTCTACTACCCGAGGTGCCCCGAGAGGCACACCTCGTCGACATCTGGACGACAGCGACCACGACGGCGACATCGACACCAAAGAAGAGCACGGCGGGATTCTCTTCTTCCTCGGCAAGTGCCTCGTTAGTGGCGATCGGTTAAGCGACAAGTGGTTCTGTCATTGCGAGGCCGAGTACATAGCGGCTTCTGAAAGTGCATCTAGGCACTTATGTTATTTTGGTGATTAATGACAAACGATATAATGACAATCTATGTAATTGAGTAAATGCTTAACTTAGTGCTTAACAAATGACAAACCTCTAATATGATTATATTGCTATGAGACTAACATGTTTATTGCTAAGTTGAGTATTAGTCTCATCTGCTTTTGAGGAAAATCAAGTGGAATGGTTAAGCAAAGATAAGGTATGCAATTTTGGTTTCTCTTCTATATTTGTTATTGCATTCCTTTTGTGCAAATGCATAGTGAACTCCAAGTAGCATGTTGAGTATATATATGCACATTGGTTCATGTCATATTTATTTGTGCATATATATTCATTTGAGTTCATTATGTCCTTTGTTTTTTAGTATGCATGTATTAACTAGAGTTAAACTTCACATTGCAATAGATTGACTTGGTGCATGCATGTATTAGTTGTGTATCTTCTCATGCACTTCTCTTAGTGAAGTTTAATCTAGTGTTGGATCACATATTTACTCTTATTCCAAATATTAGTTGCACATGTACAATTCGTGTATATTCTATCATGTACTTCATTTAAGTAAAGACTGTGATCTTTGCTATTATTTGATTGATTCGTCATATTGGCTATTATCTCTCTAGTGCATATAGATCAATTACATATTCATCATGATGCACTTAGTAGAGAACATTTCTTATGTCAAGTGTTTCCATTTATGTTGCGCTTCTTCATATGAAACACTTGTAGTAATCAATTGCTCACAAATATAAATTTATTCATATCTATTGAGCTTTTGGGACTAATGTCTTTCATGAGTGATTTGGAAAGAATTAGGTCCCGTGTGTGTATGATGACCAAGATAGCTTGAAGGATGACAGTCAAGTCGAAGTCAACAAGACAACGGTGTCACCAAGAGTTGAGGACTAAGTCAAGACCGACTTGGCGTGGAGATCGTCGGAGAGGATGATCAAGTCAAGGTCGATAGGACGAGAGTCTCATGAGGTGAATCGAGTCAAGTTGGACAAGGCGGAGATGTCATCAATCTTTTGGTAAAAGACATCATGCACATTGCATCCACGGAGAAGACGGCATGCGGATTGAATGTAAGACTTGTATCATCTTTGATTTAAATTTGAGTCTAAGGATTGCCGTACTATTAAGAGGGATGCGACGTCGAATGACTTTTAGATGTGTCAAGTGCTCAAATGATCCTTTCTTGTGAAACTTAGAGAGAGAGTGGTGTCGGTGATGCCGAAAAGTGAAAATTGTAGGTCTCTCTTGGATTCTTGGTGAAATCTGGATTTATCCTTTGAGATTTGGGTAGTGAGACCTTGTTGGTTGTGTAGCCCTTGTTCTTAGCTTTCAATAGAGTCCAAAATCACTTAAATCGAGTCCGAATCAAAAGTTATGCTCTTTTTCGTCGGTTCTTGAGTCCATCCGAGTATCCGGACTTAAGTCCGAGTATCCGATTTGGTCTCTCGGTTAGGTCTATCCGAGTATCCGGATGATTTGAATATCCGGACATTTAGTCCGGACATTCCGGTAAAATTATCCAGAGTATCCGGACTTTCTTGTGATTCAAACGGCTAGTTTTTGGGGACCTCTATTTAAAGCCCCTCTTGGGTAGCCGTTGGAGAGAGCTTTGGGCTGGTTCCTTGGTGCCTTGGGGTGTATTCTTAGTGATCTTAAGCTCCCAAAGGCCCTCTAACCCTAGATCTTAGTGATCCTTTTGAGTGAAGGGTTGGGTGTGAGAGAGGTAGTGCTCGGGTTGAGTATGATTTGAGTTGTTGAGCACTTGATTGCATCTCCAAGCTTGTTCTTCGTGAGCATTTGTTACTCTTGAGGTTGAGGACTCCTAGACGGCTAGAGGTCGCCCACGAGCCACCGATTCTTCGTGTGGTTGGCCGTGGCAAGTTTGTGAAGGTTCGATTCGCCTCATGGAAGGAATCAAGAAGTGAAGCCATGAGTGCAAGGTGCAACACCAAGGCTAGCGGGTTGAAAGAGACCCCGTGTCTTGGGTGGCCAAGTCATGCCATGAGTGCAAGTGCAACAACGGAGGAAAAGGGTTGAAAGAGACCCCGGCTCAAGTGTGACCGAGCCGCCTCACGGAGACGAGGATCCTCAAGGATCCGAACTTCGGTGAAAATCGTTGTCACCAAGTTTGCCTCTTGCCCTTGCTTTATTACTTGATTTTGAATCTTGAAATTGCCCGATCTATTTGATTATTGAGTTTCTCACTAGGCATCTACTTGATCTAGGTTCCTGCTAGTGTTTATCATCTTTGTGTTCAAGTAGATTGTTTAAAAGTTGGAGAAATTTCAAATTTCATCCCGAGGCCTCCAATCCGAGTATCCGCACAATTACCGGATAGTCCAGGACATTTATCTTAGGAGTATCCGGAGTAAAGTCCGGAGAGTCCGGCTAAACCCTCGACCATTCAAAGTCTCCAATCCGAGTGTCCGAACCTAAAACCCGGATAGTCCGGACATTTATCTAGGAGTATCCGGATAAAATCCGGACACTCGGATCGAAAACTTTGGGTGTTTTATTTCATTTGCATGTTAAATTGTAAAATTGTAATTCGCTTATTCACCCTCTAGGCAACATCACCGCCCTTTCACTTCCACCGCTCGACTCAGCACTTTGGCTTGCTCGATCGCTTGGTGATCTCCTCAGAGATCTTGAAGCGGTGGAACTCGGGGTGGACAAACAAGTCCGCTCTGCCCTCGACAAAGAACCCTTTTTCATGAACGGAGCAAGCACATCCGGGTGAGGTACCATTTCATCCGGATTGCTTGGACGAAGGAAGCATCAAGGCGCGTTACATCAACACTAAGGACCGACTTGGACACCTCACCAAGCCCTTGGGAGGATCAAGTTCCTTGAGCTTCGCTCCAGACCCGGATGGTCCAACTTTCCCACAAGACGACGGACAAGACTTAGGGGAGAATGATGGAATAAGTCCTTGTCTTTGTTGATCTTTGTGGTCCTCATGGTAGTTTTTTTCTTTGCCCCAACCAGAATGACATCTTAGACTAAGACTAGCATCTTTAGGACATCATCTTAGACTAGCATCTTAGCATATGCTTGATCGCCTGCCAGCTATAAATATGTAACCCCAACCCTCAAAGTTGGCAATGGCATTAGTGAGAAATAAACCGGAAAAATTGCCCCAACTCCTATTGTCATCCTCTCTCAATGAGAGTAAGAATTCAGCTACTAACACAAATAACCTGTTAGTTCTTAGTTTATATCTCGCTGCTAAAAGTTGTAGTAAATATGTGAGGAAGGATTTGTAGGAAGGCAGGGGTAACTTACCATGACAATTGACAATATTAAGTGATTGCAATCCACAGAATTCTATTTCACTGACTACATAACTAAGAATGAAAACAAAAGGAAGAATAAGAGTTCTGATATTTTATGTCACATTCAGTTGACAATACTAACGTGATATTGTTTTGAACTTCATTTGTTTTTATTAATTGACCTACACATTGGCATTACAAGAGCATCTGTTGTACAAGGTAGAAAAGTACCTCAAGTTACAAATTCCATTCAGCAGAAAGATATTTACTGCAAATTTACTTTACCAAAACCATGTATGTATATATAAAAATTATATATATGCAACTAAAGTAATATATATATATATATATATATATATATATATATATATATATATATATATATATAAATAACTCCTTCTACACGATATGCCATCGAATAAATTCTAAGGAAAATTTGGTAATTGTAAAGAAAATATTTTCTCAAATTTGAGAAAATTGATTATTTACCATCAAATAACTCCCTTCTTACCACATGCCATCGAATAAATTAGCTACTGCTGCTTTAGACACATTAGCAACCTACTACAGGGTAATAAAGTTTCTCATTCCATTCACTTAATAAAATATTCCTAAATCATCCTCTGCTTTTATGTGGAAAGTAGTCATTTTGATTTTCAGTCAGGTGAGAACTGCTTGATCACAGCACATAAACCCCATTGTTGTCACTACAAGGAAATATAAGTGAAAAAGAAAACATATATGAAGAGAGATTATACAGGGATATTGTTGAAAGAGATCGCATGTTCCCTGACTGGGGTCCTTTGGTCTTGAAGTCAGCGTAAGGAGGCACCTGTGGACCAACCCTGGGGGAAATCCACCTTCCATCCAGAGATAGGGCACATGGCATCATGCCCTATTCTACTGAGCACTTGGTATCCAACCCTCTTAGGTGTTGGGGGATATCCCATCATACTCCGCCAGCCCTCCAAAAAGGGTATGTGGTGCGGTGCCCAACCCTCCAGGTCACATTGCCTTGTTCCCATCTATAGGGCGCGAGGCTCAACTTCCGGTCCATGAGGGTGCCCCCGTGGGTGTCCATTGAGATAGAGGGGCACCCTTACCTCGCTCGATATCGACTAATAAGTGGGATTGCCAAGTCTCATGGCCACAGTGAAGTTGGCCTCCAAAGGAGGGTGTAAGCCTCGAGGCCCCTATGGGACCTCGGAGCCAGAGACTTACTCCTAGGGAATGATGACATGGGATCCACTACACCTTCCCAGGAATGATGAAGATGTCCACGCTTAAGCCACTCCACTAGGGGTGGAATAGTCTTTATATATCAGATCGGGCCCCTATAAAATCTCATTGTAGCACTTACTAGCATATTAGACTCTCATTGAATACAAGAAATATACCAACTAATGTGACCTTAGGGAACCTGAACAAGGTGGTACCCCCTCTACTCCCTGCCCGGGGGGTACACTGGAACAAGTAGGGCATTACCCTACCACCCAAACATGTATAAACCCTCGTGACAACACCCTCTCTCTCTCTCTCTCTCACGATGGCCCGTGAAACAGCCGACCTCTTCCTTCACGTGTCCCGTTTCTCAACATACGACAAATATATAGACATCCAGTACCATCTAAGCAAAGATATATCAAGACTTGATCACCAATATAGCATCCTAAAAACTATGCACGTATCAATGGCAACATAATAATTCCTTAAAAAAATTAACAACATAATAATTTATCTTCAAATATGAAGATTGATGGGTAGACCAACCCCCACCACCACTAACCAGCCAAAAAAACTCTTTTGATAAGAATGAGCATTCATTAGTTAATGCAAGGCAAAGAAGTCAAAATAAACAGATGAGACTTTGAAAAGAAAATGGAACAAATTAGAAGTCAGAGATTAAATATAAATAGCTTAAGGTCAACCATAAAGAGATAGGTAATCATAAAACCATAGCCTGAATCGGTAACAATCTTGAAGTCAAACAATACTCAGGCATCTTCGACTAGGACATTCTGAAGAAAGCATCGGTAATTGATTTACAACTTAAAAGCTGCTAGACACAACCCCTAACAAAACATTTTAGCTCTACACTTTCAAAAGCAATATTCGGTTAAGGCAAATACCGCTCCTTGGAATAATACATATAGACCATTGCTCGTGCCCACAAAGAAATGAACTTTTATCTGGCCACAAAGATACTCATATTCTAATATCCTCCAAAATTACCTTCTCAGAGCATCTCCAATAGTCAAGCCTTAAAATAGAGTCCTATACCTCAAAATAGGGCCTAAACTAAAAAAATTAGGACCCAAGATAGCTATTGACTCCAGCAATTAGACCCTAAATCTCCAATCCTTCATTCATCCTGCGTCTTCACGACGAGAGGACTCTCACTGATGGTTCCGTCGGACCAAACAATGGCGCCCGAACGTGTAGTCCGTGGTCGCCTTGGCGTCCCTCACCGCCATGGCTTACAGAACTCCTTCTCGCCCACGCCCCGAACGCCCGGCGTCCCGAGGTCACTCAAGTCACCTGACGCCTCGGATTTCGGACGACGGCGGCTTTATGCGTGCGTCGTGACCCGACATTCTTGACCTGCGCCTGACCGCCGTCGTCGGGCCGGCCAGTCGTACACGGTGATGGAAGGGTAGTTGAGGTCTGGATCTTTGAGGGCACCGGAACCTGTACGACGCCTCATTGAAGAGCTCCATCGATGGGACCGGAGAGGAGAGTTGCTAAATATAGCAACAGGGCTCTGAGTCCTAAACCTATTTTGATAATTTTTCTCAAAATACAACCTCTGTTGGAGTGCTTTTTTTTTCCATCAAAGCTCTATAATTACAATTAGCAACCTATTTAGGGCTTCTCTTGGAGATGCTCTCACAGTTAGGTAGGGCAGTCTAATTATATCCTGATGCATGGGCCGACTGCTTATCACTGGATGGTACCCCGATTCTTTCACAGCAAAGTATGCATAGCTTAAATCATAATGCTTCAAGTAAATATTCTTAGTCAAGATTCAAGATCCCCATCGCCTGATCAACTAATTTGTCTTCTCAAGTTCAATTATGTGTGAAGGATTTAGAGCCACATATTGGTATGATCAACAGCATGACATGGCCACATGCAAAATTAATGATCTGATTGGGACAAGATGGCAAAAGCCATAAGCACACATCAAACTACAAAAGCATAACCCTTAACCAAAATATGATCAATGGTCACAGAAGAAAAGCATCCATTAGTGTTTCCAAAATTTTAAGGTCCCACATAATCTCCTCAAATCAATGATGACGGCCATCTCCGAAAATCAACCACAAATGCGTCGGTGATTTTCAGTCATGAAAAGTTGTACCAACAAAGAAGGAGCATAATATTGCTTAACAACAACAACAAACTCCAATGTGGATTATCCTTGATTGACATTAATAACTTATACTGTTTCTGACAGAAATAAAACACATATTACAAGGACCAACAATCAAGACTACATTCCCAAATATTCCGTACACTTACAAATTTAAAGATGAAACTTTTATTGCGCAGCTTCAGATAGGAACAACCAAACATAGTAACATGGAATATCTTTGCTGCTTCCAGTATAGTTCCAGAAAGGAAACATCAGTGGGAGCAACTCAAGAGATCATAAGTTGTTTCATCCTGCTTAGTCCGCCTTTACAAGGATAAAAACTGGCCTGCTGCCCAACTTGTCCCGTCCCTGAAATACATGACATAGTTAGCACACCAAACAAAAACAATTTCTCGTGACAAGCAATATTACGTCATTTCTAACTGAAATTTGGTTTTGCTCCTAGATGGTAACTGTGATTCTTTAGGGGGTGTTTGGATTAGGGGGTATTTCATTGGAATGTTTTAGGATCTAGTTAAAATTTGAACTAAATCCCAAAACCTTCCAAAGAATTACCACTCATCCAAACAGGGCCTTAAGCTGAAAATTTCCTGGCCTTTGAGATGGCTGCTAATCTAGTATTGAAAAATGCTGATAAGCATAGTCAAAGTCTTCTTCCATGAACTTCTGGTCATGACTTGCACATATTTCCTTTGTTATAGCTAGTCTCAAGTCATAAGGTGCACTTTTTCCTGTTTGTATCCATATCAGTGTGCATGAGCTATCCGTAACCAATATCCAAAGATATACAATCAACTATTAGTGGTTCAGATTTAAATTCAATAACTAGGTACCTGTGTTATCAAACTGAATAAGGATGCAAAGCAAAATGGGCTTAATGGTGGAGAGAACCTAGTATATTTAAGTGGGGAACAAGTGTGGAAAATTCTCCCTAGAATCACATCAAAATAAAGCTCCTTTCACTTTCTAGAGCATGCAAGGTAGCTAACCGGAAATTCTAGCAAACGATCAAGTAGTTGCATGCTGTAAATACATCGAAGCAAATCTCTCAATGATAATCTACCAAAAGCTGACCAAATATGGAATCTATTAGCACACAAATAGGAACTCCTAATAAGTGCATGAAAACAATTCCATCATGGTATACTGACAATGTTTTGTTCATCTAAATTGGGAGATTGATGCATCCGAACAAAAATGTACCTTCAACCCTGACAGTTCAATAACACAAGCACACTCAACGACCTCTGCTCCAACACGCTCTGCAAAGTAGCAAGGTATAATTGAGTAACTAAACCATTGTACCAAAAACCATTGGAAAGCAATCCAACAAGATGTTTAGAATGTTAGAAAGTGTGTCCCCTTCAAAATTTGAAGAAATAGTATCATTTTAACAGCAAGGCTAAACAAATAAAACGATCTTCAGAATTTTAACATCCACATGTCCATGTATATGCACTAAAAGCATTTTTTATCGCAAATCTTGGGGAAAAATTATTGATGCAATGTGCAATTTTGTTCTAAAATCTAGAACTATGAGAATTCGAATAGGAAGGAGCATCCATTTTATATATATTGTAAGTTATAAGGAAATGGAACTTGTGGTGATTAACAAGCTTTTTCAAAATAGAAAAAATGATTTAGAGAATTATTTTAAGGCAGTGTCTACACAATAACAAAATACAGCATAGAACTGAATACAGGAGCTCACCAATAAGTTTGACAGCAGCACAGAGGGTTCCACCTGTGGCAATAAGATCATCCACAACAAGGGCCCGATCATTGGGCTCCACAGCTCCTACATGCATTTCGATTTTATCGGTGCCATATTCAAGAGCATATTCTTCCGCGATCACCTCACCTAGTATAAACTTGGAAGATTGTTAGCTAATGCATCCAGCTTGAGCCCTGAAGTATAGCTGTTCAATAATAGCAGCAGCTGCATGTCAAACAACATGAAAACATACCAGGTAATTTTTTTGGCTTCCTTAATGGAACAAACTTTGCACCTAGGGCTAATGCAATGGGGGGACCAAAAATGAATCCTCTAGCTTCAACACCTGGTTTTGATGCAACAAATATGAATACTGAGTACAAGAGAACATAAAGATCCCAATTGCATTATTTACATTCTGAATTTTCTTTATCATATGCGCATCTAATGCCAAGAAAACATACTACTTAATTTCACATTACCAGCAACTACAGTGATCCCTTTGTCCTTGTACCGCTCGACGAAGAGGTCAATCGTGTCACGGAACACCTCTGGATTGAGAAGCAACGTCGTGATATCCTGAAACAAAATCCCTACGCAAAGGAACAAAAGGATACATGATTAAAAAGAAACTGACAATTCCTACACATAAAATTGTAGAGTATTTCCCTAACCAAGTATTAGCAAAGATGACATCTCATTTCAAAATGCACTCATGCCAACTCCACGGTGACCAGTGTTTCATATGGAACTAATAAACTACGGAGAAAACCAGGCTGTGACTAGCCAAGTTCCCCGCACAACCAATTCCATGTCGCTGGTTCACTACCAGATAAGTAGCAGGTAATTTCCAACTGTACAAAAAAAAACCTGTAATATTCATTAGTTGTTACTGTGAGTGGCAAATAATTGCTTTTACATTATGCCTGTTCTAACTATTTATTCATAACAACAACATTGTTTTACTCTGTTTACCATACCAGTAGCACGCAGTAGAACCAATTTACTCACTCTAGTTCGTGTTACACAGCTAGCCCTCTTCCACGACACAGAGTTACCAAACAGCCGCCGCCGCCGAACGAGTGGCAAACCAACGTTGGTCAGAGCCGCCGCCGCCGCCACCACGAAGCGTCAACCAGATCGACCCAACCAAGCAAGCAACACCCACTAGGGTTCCAGAGAGAAGGCGGAGAGAGGGGAGGCCCACCTGGCTTGGGGAAGTCGGGGATGACGCGGATGGTGGACGCGATCCGCGCCACGCGCCCGTCAGATGCCATCACCGCCACCGCCGACCCTCGCCGCCCGCTTCCGAGGGATCCGAACCGCACGCTCGAGCTCGGAGCGCGCGCGCCGCCGGGCAGCTTGGGAATCGGAGTCGGAGCCGACGCGGATGGGAGGAGGCGAGGTGGGAGCAGCATGCTTTCCTTTTTATGTGCGCCTCGCCGCCACCGTCAATTATAACCGCGCGTCCTGCCGCAGGCTCCGGCTGACACGTGGGCCAACGCTAACTGTTGGCCCCATATGTCAGTGTAATAGGGTATCCATTAAAGAATTGCATCGCGTTGGCGTGTTCCAAGTTTTTTTTTCCGTTGGCCGCCGCCGGGGATGGTGGACCCGGGACGGGCGTGGTTCATGCCTCCACTAATCCGGACATGTGGGCCCATGGGGCGAGGCACGACCCTGCAGCCAGGGATGGGCCCATGGGGCGATGCGATTGATACGACCCTGAATAAGCACACCTGCACGTTTTCCGCAAAAAAATTGATATCGGGCCGGACCCGGACCCGGGAGGTTGAATGGCCGGCTGACATGTGGGACCACAACCCCACGCCAGCTTGGGCGGCTTGTCTTCCTTGCTGTAGCATCTCCCGGCTGGAGGCGCGGTTGCATTCTTGCATCAGACTAATCTAACACCAATAAAAAAATTTATATACCAACTTTGTTTGTCTGGATCACAATTGTAGTCCATCTATATGAATAAACTGAGATTTTAGTTTAAATTTTTATCCATTCACATATATGTTTGCACCACGTCTACCTATACTCACCAGCACAAGCATTAAGCTTGTCGATTCCTAGCTGAATGCTCTCTCTGCTCTTCCCGGTTTCTAACCGAGAAGAAAGAAATAAGGAAGATTGACCCATGAGGCTCATAAGGAAGAAGATAACAGGAAGATAACACTTTTAATCTTTGTCATAAATTGTTTCTTTGAAAAAAAATTTACTTTTGTTTGTACGGTAATTTGCAAAAGTGTGCGGACCTTTACCTATTTGCATAATGGACTCAAGATGCAATAATCATCAACATGCTTCACACTATGACTGTGCAAAAACATTGAAATTTTTTGTACAAAGTTTCATTTTTCACAATGGGTATTTGGTTTTGATTTTAGTTTTACATTCACACACGAAGAAAAATCGCTTTAAATTATTTTAGAACATGTAATATAATAAATCTTTTTAATCCGTAGCAATGCATGGGAACTCAGCTAGTATTTAAAGATAAGAATAAAGTTACTGCTGACTGAAATTTGTCCTAAATCCTAATACATGTACGATTTTCTGCTATTTCTCGTTGGAATCTTTCTCCGCTGTTTAAAGTTTATAGTTACTATTCAATTCAAAGTTCAAAGTGTGTTTCTCAGATCAGATGGCACCACAAAGTTCAGCAATATTCAGTCAACATTTTTTTCTTATGATGACTATGATCTTGGCATCTTGAAGACAAATGCATTCCTGGAATCAACTAGAGTTCCCTGCTTTTACATTTGATTTCCTAAAAACAAAGTAATCAACAGACAGCACAAGCCCAATCTCAGTGCAGCTCACAGTATAGGAACAAAGGATAAACTCTCATCTCAAAACAAAACCTAAGAAAGGAAAAATGAACAAGGGTTCACAAAATACATAAAAACATACAACATACATTCTCCATTAGAAGAGGTAAACTTTTTTTTTGCTAATTTCCAAATGGGAGGGGATTCATACAAATTGCTGCCAAGATCTGAATTCTAAAGAACCAGTGTGGTAGTCAGCCAGTTTCATATGAGTCACCGCACCATGCAAATATTCAGTGATTCTGATCAGTTCAACCTGTTCTCTAATCTGTTGCAATGTTATGACAGGTTTTCGACCTGGCAAAGGCGACAGGATAGAAATGAAAAGCTGGGCCTTGAACCAAAACAAGACCTGAAGAATCCAACGACGACAAGACAGATCAGGGAAAGAAGGGTTGGCATCGAGGCCGTGCGTTTTCAGGCCAAGTCCGATCATCAGATTGAGGTTCTGCACGGCCTGGCCCGATGCTCATTTTCACAAGATACCTTTTGCGCATGTGGTTGTATCTACAAACCCTCACAAGTAGTATCAGAGCATCACAAGTGGTATCAAAGCCTAACAAGATTTTTTTCACGTTAAATCTTTGTCTCCGTTATTTGTCATGCTGCTATCCCTAACAAGTGGCCCTATCAGAGCCTAACAGTGTCTTTCCAAAGAGATTACAATGCCTCTTTCAGGGGTGTTCTGTGCTCTACAGACGTTCATCAAGCGGTAGTTTGATCCCATTTCAACAAACACAGTTGATTGCATTCTGCATGTCTGTTCAACATTAATAGAAGAAGCATCAGGTAAAGTATTCACCCAAAATGTCCATAGTGTCCTTAGTGCACAGTGTACACCAACAACCATGGTTGCAGAACATTGTGCAAATGAAGTGAAAAAGTGCAGTGCAAAAGAAGTGAATACCGCCCATATCACACCTGGAGTTAAGCTAATAGAACTTCAGATTTGACAGCATCAGAGCACAGGAAAAAGTAGTATCCCATCTTGTTGGAGATAACTCAATATCTCTAACTGCCATATCTTTTGGTTCTATCCAAATAGGTTGTTAGTCCAAGTCTTCTACAACTAGGACTCTTTGGCTATATAAGCCAACCCCCTGTACTTGTAAACTTGAAGCATTATAGTGCATTGTTTCCCGTGGTTTTTTCCCGCAAGGGTTTTTCCACGTTAAATCTTTATCTCCAGTTATTTGCCGTGCATCTATCCCTAACACATCTTGTAGTTTCAGAGCACCGATTAATCATCATGCATGAGCGAATACAAACCTGCCCCAGTAACCCCATAATTTTGCATCGATGATAAATGATAATATTGCTCAATTTGATCAGTTGCGCCTGTACAGCTAATGACCAACAATATGTTTCCACTGACCAATTCCGTTGCACTTTGCACTAATGATCAAGACACATGGGCACAGCAATTTGACACTGACATTAGTCATGCCTTCGGATCTGACACCATTCAACCATCGTGTATGAATTTAGTGTACCGTAAAAGAGCTGTAGATATGAATCTTCGTTTTTTGAACTTGAGACAATCTTCATTCATTAGTACAATTTACAGACATAATTCATTAAAATTCTTCTGACCCGGGCCCCCTTGTAGTGTAACATAATTCGGGGTTACAAAGAATGAAAGAATTGCTCTCCACTACAATTTACAAACATGCCACTACAAGCTACATGCTCCTGTTGTTAGTGCAAATTAATTAAGCGACATGCATTCGTGCGCATAAGCGCGGCTAGCCACTGAGCTCGCGGACGAAGCCGGCGATGGATCCTGCGGTGGCGGCGACCGACACGAGGAGGCTCGCCACGGCAAGCACCTTCAGCCAGACCCACCTCGCGCTGCCGCGCGCCACGCTGCGCTGCGCGATGTACTTCTCCGTGGGGAAGTAGACGTTCAGCGACCAGAACGAGAGCGCGCCGAGGAGCCCGACGACGGCGCCAAAGAAGGGCAGCACCATGGAGACCACGGTGGTGAGACAGACGAACACCATGCGCCACGTCAGGCGGAGCACGCTGAGGGCGAAGGGCCCCACGCGGAGCTCCAGGGAGACGAAGGCGCTGTCGGGCCAGTTGAAGGCGGCGCAACGCTCCACGAAGTCGAAGACGGGCTGGCAGAACACCTGGTAGGCGCCGATGAGGTGCACCACGATGGCGGCGTTGGCGACGTCCACCAGCCAGAAGGGCTCATAGAAGCCGAACCCGGTGAGGAGGTTGTCGCCACCGAAGCCATCCTCGGAGGCGCCAAGGTCACCTTCTGCGCCAAGGTCACCAGCCAGAAGGGCTCATAGAAGCCGAACCCGGTGACGAGGTTCGGCGTCGCGCGGCAAAGCTGAACGGACTCCGAGTCCGTGTCCGAGGCGGGGACATATGCGACACTGTAGAGGCACACGCAACAGGGCTAACAAAATCGTTTGGACCTACTGTTTCGACGAGTTGACAGTACCAAAACTCACGAAAAAACAAACAAATGCGCATAAAACTGATCGGTTCGAAAAGTCAAACGAATGTCAAATCTAGTTAAACCGTTAAGAGAATTTTGAACGAAATAGATGAAATGTGACGAATTTCAAGATGTTTTCGCGAAAACCGGCCACTGGTTGAAAATTTGGGGAAAATTAAAAAATGAAAAAAAATACAAAAAATATTGTAAATTTGTAAAAAAACCCATTAAAGGCCAAAAAAATTGGAAAATATGAGAAATATCAAAAACATGAAAAAAAATCCAGCATGATCTTGTCTAAATATGTAAAAATTTTGACATGATCTTTGCTATATTTTAAACAATTGCAAGTTGTAAAGTAGGCATTTAGCAATAATATGTCAACATACAAATAATATTTCATTTCAATACTACTCACATATCAATCCAACAAGTACAAAAAAAACATTCACATACCAATACCATTCACATATCAACACCATTCACAATTCAATATCTTTTTATTGGGAGTTGTAAAGTAGTCGTAACTTCGTCATTCTTACATTGTCACATATATGCCATATTTGACCTGCATGAACGGAATGTTAGTAAAAAATTGAGTTACAATGAAATGAAACATGCAAATCAAACAAAATTTTTGCATGACATTTGCTATATTTTAGACAATCTGAAGTTGTAAAGTAGATATTTAGCAATAATATGTTAATAAATAACCTTTCATTTCAATATTGTTCATATATTAATCCAACAAGTGCAAAAAATAGGCATTTACATATCGATACCATTCACATTTCAATACTTTTCATCTGAAGTTATAAAGTAACCATATTTTTATCGTTCTTCCACACAAATACCATGTTGGACCTGCATGGATGCTATACTAGTAAAAAATCAAGTTGCGATGAAATGAACATGCAAATAAAACATTACCTTTGGGGCTACAGGTAGTATTGTTATGTGCACACTTGGATGGCCATGTTGTTTTCCTCGATGGATATCAAGGCCAATCCTCGTGTAGTTAGCAACTCCGCCTTGTAATCATGCCAGTTTTGCCCAATCCATGGACTTACTGTTTGCTATTGTTGATACAACATGGCATAAATCATGGTCGTGCCACTCGTAGATCTGGAAGGTTGTGCATTAGCATCGGGTATAACGTAGTCATAGCTACCATATGGGTCATAACTCCCTTGCATCTCGACAACGCTATAGGAGCTAGAGCTATCCTGTGGTACATCCTTTCCCTTCTCTCCAGTAGTCGTCCTCTATGATTGGGGAGCGCCTTGTCCTATGTTGCATGAACAAACTATAACTCCCCTGTAAATTCAACAGGATGCTGCTCTTTTGATTGGTGCGTGGGAAGTATGGAGGCATCGCCACCAAACTCATCGCCATTAGTGTACATCTTAGAGCTACTATCATTGGACTCTTGGTATGGCGGACTTCGACAGTCCCCGCTCTCAGTGGAGTCATCACTCCCTACGCAATGTGGCTCATCTACGGGATGCTCCCCCTTTCCTTTGAAGGATGCTCTCCTTTTTCATGTATCCCTTCTCAGAACTGATTGGTGCTTCTTCCCTGTGTGAGTGTCTCTGATTGTTCTAGCTGCCCATTCGGGGATGCTTGCAACCCCAGTATCGGGCCTGACACAAGCTATGATGGGAGAGGGGTTTCACTCACTGTATCCTCCTCATCAAGTAATGGATCACCATTGGACATTTCTTTTTTCATCCACTGACGGATTGGATTTGCATCATCGCATAGTGTAAACTCCATAAGACACTGGCATGGATCGTCTTCATCTGAGTGCCTTTGATTTTCTTCTGTTTGAATACGAAGCCAAAGATTATAGTTGATGTACACTAGCTTATGTAGCTTCTTGTATAACAGGCGGTTGCGAATTTTTGTGTGGATAAACACAAATGTACTCCAATTACGCTCACATCTGTTAGAAGATGCATATTGCGACGCGAGACGCAGAGAAAACTGCTAGAGGATGGATGTTTTCAAACTGAACACAGCCTACCAATGTGCTTCAAGTTAACGAATAGAACAATAAGTACTGATAAACATACCATTACATTTAAAATAGTATAAGGAAAATATCAGAGGATGTTTTATTGTCATTTGCCATTCTTGCAGCTAGAGCACTGGAGAACGATCCAGTCTTCCTTCTGAAAACCTTGCCGTCATGAAGAGCTTGCATGGTACTATCAATATCATCAGCAAGTGCTTCAAAGGCATCCCAAAGATTTGGTAAGAAGCTATTATTCGTGTTGTATGTGCAGGCAGTCCGGAGGTTTAAGACGATAGCTGCATGAAGTGAAATGAAACATGTTAGTACAAGTATGTAACGTATGTGCAACCTATGTTCTAGAGAAGAATGTATTACTGGCATTCATGTAATTGTAGCATGTTAAGTTGTCCATGCTTCGATCCACCACATCTATGTATATCTCATTTGTTGCTGGAGAGTCATGAAACAAATAATTGTACTCCTGTCTTATTATGTTGTACCATAGGATCATCTCGCTTAATGTAGGCATCATGTCCTGATCAGTGAATCACAGGAAGGCGTACAACGGTTCCATCGAATTGACAACAGATCGAAGATTATCCCACCAGTCTAAGCTTGAGAAGTAGCCATGCGTGTACCTCCCCTCAGTGGTATCAACAAAGCGAGAGCTTATAAATTCTTCGTGTCGACGATTCAGAAACCAGTCCCCCGCCGAGCTTACTTGTTGAATGAGGGATCAACCAGGGCCCTTTTCCGCAGAGGGTATAGCGTCCGAGGGCCAGCCGAGCTAAGAGGGATGGTCATATGGTGCGAAATGAGACAACAGACAAGTGCTTTTTTATCCTGGTTCGGGCCTCTCACAAGAGAGATAACGACCCTACGTCCAGTGGCTTTACTATATCAAAGGATGGATTACAGTGGGGCTTGCTCGGGAGCACCAAGCTCCTCTTCTCCCTCTACTTCTTACAGATATGTTTAAGTGTTTGTTTTCTTCTCTACAGTGTCTTCCCTAGGGGTCATCAGATAGCAAGATGCTAGATCCGTCAATCTCTCTCTAAACGTTACATACAATGGGGTATTTATAGACGATTACAGCCTTACATCATTTATTACAGAATAACATGCCACTATTGTGCCCGGACGTGGGTGTAACTGCTCCTTTGCTTTTCGCCATACCACGACGTGGGTGTAGTGGGCTTAGGACGTGGCCGTACAGTCCTTCGAGCCGTCGAGTGATTAATGCCACGTCGTCTTCGTGAACCGTGCCCGACCTGCTAGTCATGCCCGAGGTCCTTCCTCAGACTTGGTCGTCAGTCACACTCTTTCGAGCAAGCATGCTCGGGGAATAGGGGCACACGCTCAGGGACGAGCTTAGTCGAGGTCAAGGGGTCTTGCTTAGGGACACCGTCCAAGGGTAAACATGGTCGACCGAAGATTGGCTGCCGGGGTACGACGATCCTTATGGGAATTACCCAATCCCCGACACTTCAGCAGTCTAACATTGCATGAATTTGTCCTTGCGAGGAAGGAAACTGTCTAAAAATATGTAGTTAGTGCCAAAACAAGTTGAATTCCACTTAACCAACTCACTTCCGTGTACTTCTCTATCATACCATGAAGCTTGGAATGGTTACATATCCAACAAGAGATTTTTCTTACACTCTCAATGACCGAGGCATGATCAGAAAATTGTCCCATCTCCTTCAACATAAAATTAATGTTGTGGGCTACACAAAGCTACCACATGATGTTGCGGTGCTACTGTACGATGAGTTTGCATGCCTTCTTGTAGTCAGCACCATTATCTATGACAATTTGCACCATATTTGTTTGACCCACCTCGTCAGCTACTGAATATATTTCCTGTGTGAATAAGCAAAACCATGTACCTCCATTGCATGATGCGTATAATAATTATATTTCAGAAGAGGACCAATGAAACCAAGTACCTTGCGCAAGTACAAGGCATTCTAAGATAAGCTCGTAGCATTGACAAACTTGTGGAAAAATATGGCACCATTGGAGTAAATTATGAAGTTAATTATGTTCATACGTGTCGGCTCTGTCTAAGAATCGCGCATGCTTGTTACTCTGTAGATAGACTATTCCTGCTTGAACTTTGTGAACTTCTACTTTATGTCTGCTTTATTGGTGTCTAAATATTTTTCATCTATATCTCACGCAATCAGGGACAGGTGTAGGATCAAGGATAACCGACTAAAGGGGTTGAGTAGGAGGTTTTTAAATTTCTTTAGGACTAATTGTGATAAATAAATATTCTAATTGCGGTAAATAAATATTTTAAGTAAGAATTATGATTTTCACAATTAAGACCTAAATTCTCTAGGTTTCTCTAAGTTCATCAACAACTAAGGCAATACAAGAGAGCAATCCTAAGCACAAGATCAATACTCTAAACTTGTTAGGAATGTAAATTGTACAAATAAAATCAAGAATTCACACCACAAGAGAGAATAACACAAAATTTATCCTGTGATCCCAGAGACTTGTCGGTCTCCCCTAATCCACGTTGAGAAAGCTTGATCAATTTCAAGCAGGATCCAATCATATGAGCCTCTCTCAATCACTTGGTAGCTCTTTTCCACTTCGGGCAGGCAAACTCTGGACTTCACAATCAAGCGAGCTTTCTCACAAACTTCTTTAAGAATATCACCGATTCCTTCGCCTCCAAGCCATTTAGGAGGTGGCAATCTCTAAGGGTAACAAACTTTGATGCTCGCTTGAGGTGTATCAAGTGTCTAAATGGCTCAATCTAATTCTCACACTTGAATTTCCTCTCAACTACTCAAAATGTGAATTGAATGCACTAGAGTAGCGAAGAAGCAAACTAGAGCTCAAGAGTATGCAATAAGTGTCCAAGTAGAGCCTCTATGCTGCATATAGGGGTGTATTTATAGCTCTCAACAATAATTTTAGCCGTTGCTATCAAACCCCTGAAAAAATTCAAGGAGGTCGGAACTACCGCCCATCTGGAGTCGGTACTACCAGCCTTAGGTTCAACGGTCGATTGTAACATTAAATGCGCTGTCAGACTAGCTGTTACTACAGGGGGTCAGTACTATCGCTCATCTAGGGCCGATAGTGCCGGCCGGGCACCACCCCAAATACACCCCTTCTATGAAATAACTACCGGCCCTAGGGCCAGCACTGCCGACCGAGTGGTAGTACTGTCCTACCATGGGCGGTAGTGCCAGCCATGGTAGGGGATAAAAGGATTTTAATTTTTCTTTTATGACAAGTGAAAATAATCATTTCTATGAGTATTGATTGAGCCATTTTCACTAGGAACACATCAAGCTACTCATCAAGAGTCCATCTTAATGGTACGACACCTAATCTAGCAATCCGATCTTTCTCCAATACTCCTAGATCGGTAAAAGTTATGAAAAAGTCCTTAAATATAGACCTTTGCTCTTTAGCTTGACACATTGATCTTCTTTAGCTCCATTTTCATGCTTTATCGTGTTTCATGTTTATTGATCAACCTATTTTCAACATTCTCAATGGATATATTAGTCCTTTAAACACAATTGTCATTAATTACTAAAACCAATACAAATTTAGGGGCCTAGATGCTTTCAACAGGACATCCTCACTTGCAAATGAAATATAGTACAAAAATATTAGCTATGAATTGGTATACAACTGAACGAACATTTTAAAGCTCACTTACCGTATTTTGGCGTTTCCCTTACGGTGCTAACAAAGTATTGATTATCTACTTTCTACCCCGCGATACCAGCAATGTGAAAAAATTTGGCCCACGCCAAGCCAATGGCCTTCTTCACACTCTTCCCCTTTTGTGTCCACTGATGATTATCAATCTTTGGTTGCACGGGGTCACGGGCCATATCAATATTGTAATCTCCCTAGAGGAGCCACTACCACCACCGTGCTCATACCTGCCACCTGCTCAGCTTCTAAATTCTGTCTTCACCCTGGAGGCAACCATGGCATGCTAGAGTTGATCCTCCTCATCAGTATCACCCGTGTACTCTAAATATACACTTCTCCTCGGCGGGGAATCTCCAGGTGCTCCTTCTTTCCTCAGCCTCTTCTCCCTCTTATCCTTCTTCTTATCCCTCATCCTGTCTAAGTCAGGCTGAAAGTACTCGTGAACTTTCACAGGAACTTTACTACAATAGATGACACTCGTACCGTGCCCTGCCAATTGCTGCTTCAGTCGAGTTGCACCACCTCCTTTCTTCTCTTTAAGACATTACTTGCATCGAAATCCAGCACCCAACTTCCCGCCGTGCTCCCACACCACGTCGATATGGTCTGCCATCTGCTAATAAAAAACAATAAGAAGTTAGCATGCATGTAATTTACGTACAAAAATTGTTTGTGTAAATAATTTGCAAGAAATTGCTTGTGTCAAATTGTAAGCTGTACAACAAAATAGGTACAGAATATAACCAGTGGTACAGAGTACAACTTCCATACTAAAGTTTTGATGGTTTATGCGTGCATACAACGAGAAATAAGCTTGTCAATATTGGATAAAATTAATATATTAAAATATACCATTGCAAGATAATTTATGTGCATATAAATATCGCTACTTGAACAAATAGTACCATTTTCGGGCATCGTCCATTGTTACTAAATATACTTCAACAAATATTGCTACTAAATATAATTGAACAAATATTGGTACTAAATATACTTAAACAAATATTGCTACTTGACATACTTGAAAAAATATTGCTACTAAATATAATTGAACAAATATTTTTGCTAAAATATGTTGAAGTAAATATTGCTACTTGGCATACTTAAACAAATATTGCTATTAAAAATACTTGGAAAAATATTGTTAGCTCAACAAGTAGTACCATTTCGGCATGACCACAGTCAGCATTGCATGATCATTTTTCAACCAATTAAAATGCCAATACATGCATAAATAAGATATAGCTCCAAGTACTCAACCGAAAATCGACAAAACCGAGTGAAACCCGACTTGATTTCACAAAATTCGTTGAAGAGCTCAAAATTTGCTATAGCCTTTGATTTTTGCTCAAACTTTTTGGTTTTTGGTGCTTATCACTCAAAAATCACTCGGTAGCCAACAGAACGGTGGCGGGATCTGAGCGGAAGCGACTTCGGCTAAGAGTGGAGGGGTGGGGAATTTTCAGGTGGAATGAAGTTGTCCATTTGAGCATCGATAGCATGTGCCATGTGCTACCTTTCTTTGTAGGCCAGGGTGGGCAGGAAGCCCAGAGCCGGTCTAGCCTGTGGGCTGAAGACTACAGGCCAGGCTTTTTCGTTTTTTTATTTTATATTTTCTACATTTTGAATGGCTCAAAAATGTCTTCAAACTTCGTTTTTTCAAAAAAAAAAATTCAAGCCAGAGGCCATAAAGCTGTTAATACTAATTTTAGGAAATTTTTGGATAATTTTTTTTCAAATTGCCCAAATTTTGAAATTTGAATTTAAACTTGACCGATAAACCAAATGGTATCGCTTTTCAAATCGGCATGGTACGAGTGGTTTTCATGAAAACCGAGTGGTTTTCATGAAAACCGAGTGGTTTTCGACAGTTTCTCCCCTAAAACTTTCCCCGGTAGTGCTAAACTTGCCCCCATCCCCTTATGGAAGAGTTATCCAACAAGGAATAGGGTTCCATTGCCATCCCTATTTGGAAGTAGAGATCTAGATTGGGCTGGGTGGGTTTTGGCTTGCCCTGTATTTGCCACAGCTCTAGTCAAGGCTGGGCGAGGTTTGGACTTCTATGTTAAATGCCACATTCGATAGGAGTTTGATTGCATCAGAGCGTATCCAGTGAAAACCACCTAAAAGTTGATAATATATAAAAACCAATCTTTGAAGTTTTCAAAACTTTCAAAAAAAAATATCAGATGTAGAGGAGGTGATGTTCTCTAACTATGCAACCGAATTTGTCTATGGCACCACTCCTACATGTTGAGCAGATCTATGGTACCGCTCCTACATGTCATGTTATAGTCCGCATAGACCAATAGATTTGGGGGATTTATCCCAACAACCAAGCTGATTAAGACCTTTTTTGTTTTTAAATACCAGGTTTATTCTATTTAGTCTTAAATTTAGGTATTGATCCCATATTATTTTCTTTCTTTTAAGTTATAGTGGATATAGTAGATGGGTGGATGTGAATAAGTACATATGATCGTGATCTATGAAAAGGATCAAACAAACTACATCTAGTCACAAATATATGTCATTGTAGACATTCACATAGTACCCAAAATGCAACTTTGGCCACAAATTTATATTGTAATATTTTTGTAAAGCCCATTATGAAAGTACATTTCAAGACAAATCTATACATATGATTTTTCATGTTTTCAATGTAAATATTTAAAAATATGTCCATTGTCAAAGTTTCAAAAGTTTAACTACAATTATCCTAGAACAACACGTATTTGTGAGCGAAGGGCGTATTTGTTTAGTTAATATTCAACTCAAAAAATTATCATTATGAAAATGCAGTACTAGCTTACTTTATCAAAACTGATAGAGATTTTCTAAAAAGGGTCCAATTAAAATATTTGAAAATCTTTGTAAAATCCACATAGTTCTAGAAATATCAAGATACTTTAGATATTTTATTTAAAGGAATTTGATGGCTCCAATTGTCATTAATCTAGTGGTTATAAGAATTTACATAGTTCTTTAAATTAGAAATATACATCATTTGCGAAGGTTGATTTTGATTTGCAAATATTTGCATTTTATTTTTTCGAAGCAATATGCTTGACAAAATATTTGTGTTAATTGTTATTCTCGTATAGAGGTAAATCATTAATAAAGACAACATATGTCAAAAACAAAAATATGTACTAATTCATTTTCTATGTGTGTAAAAACACCATTTAAATTGTTAACATATAAAATTAGAATATATAATAGGGTTATAGTTAATATCTATTTAAGAACAAAATGAACCCTTTTGTTGTCATTTGAAGTTGTAATAGTTTTACTCTAAAAATTGTAATTGTGTTATCACCAAACAAAGTGTTAGTATTAGCTATCACTTCAAAAAAATCATTGTTATTGACTTTTAATAGATTTAGAAATGAGATTTTTTATTTAGCTTTTTATGAAAAATATAAATATATATATTTGGGGGTGTTGCTTGCTGGATTCCGAATCTGAGGCAAAGACATTGTTCGAAACAGAGGCAGAGATTCACACCTGTCTACGTGAACATCTTTCTGCCACGGTGGCTTTCTACCATCGCTACGACAGCTCCACCATATCCCCATCATTCACGGCATCCCTCGCCTCTCTGGGGACTTGCCTTCATTCTCAATTCCTCTTCCCCGTTTGGTATGGTAAATACCACCGGTCACTAATAGTTGTTGCTTTGAATATAGGTGTAGTTAAACTTTCAAAACATTAGCTATCAACATCTTTTAAATATTTAAATTGGATACATAATATTCATATGCATAGATTTGTCTTGAAAAATACTTTTATAATATTATAATTTTATCAGGTTTTACAAATATATTACAATATAAATTAGTGATCAAAGGTGTATTTTAAAGACCGTATCAGTGTCCAAAATAACAACTATTTATGACTAAACAGGAGTATGAAGGATTGAGGCGCATCAAGAGGAGGGTGAATTGGTACAAACACCCAAACCTAATTTTTTATGTTTTTATAATTCTGAAAAGTAATAACATAATGATCAAATTGAAAAGAATCAATCTAAGATAAACAATCTAATACCATGGAACAAAACTAGATTAAACAAATAAACTAGAAAACAATTGTACGAAAATACGGAGAACAAGAACATGTTGATCGGAATCCATACTCACTAATTTATTCTTCAAATTAGGAATACAAAACATGCAAAGTGGTCCTTTTACATAAAAACACAACCCTTAGATAATCTCTCAATTTTTTCTCAATTTTCTTCTGTTTGTTTCTCTCGTTTTGTTCTACTTTTCCCTTTCTATTTTCTTGCTCTTAGCTTGCACAGCCGCCGGGAGCGTCTTCTGCGCCCTCCCCCTCCCTGCTGCACGGTCTCGACCACCGGGGCGTTGGAGAGAAGGAACTTGCGCCGCCGCAAGGAGGCTTGACGTCTGCTGCTGCCGTACAGAGCCCCAAGGAAACATACGCTGTACTGTTTGCTTTTAAACCAGATTAGTTGACTTAATCATATACGTGCATGCACACACAGCTAGCTCAAGACATGCACGCGCAGACCAATACCGGCGTACACATAGTCTAGTACTCATATATTCACACACATGGTTCACTTATCTGCACAACCTACTCACTACTCCCGTGTGGGCGTGTAGCTCACTCGCCTGTATGGTCTGCTAGTTGCTACACTCGTCGTATCCATATAAATAAACCTATTTGCGTCTCGTCTCACTACACCCACATGACTCGTCTGCTGCTCTCAGTCTATGCACCTCTTGCACGATTTCTCCCCGACCTACAATTTACGTGCGTAGTGCACCCATGCGCTTTACCTACTGTTACAATAAAAACCAACCGAACGCATTATTTGGTCTTTCATAAATAAATTATTACATTACAAATATTGTTGTCAAATTAATTTTCACACATATATATCGCAAATAGAATTAACAGGGTATTAATTTCTGCTCTTTTTTTTTGTCCACCTTTGCATCAGAGATCCACACAATTGTTCGACATAATTACCAACCAACAGGCAACATTTACAGAGAGATTATCAAACTGAGAGAGGAAGAATTTGATTAGACAGCAGTGCATGCTTGCTGGTTTGTTTTTACTGTTCAAAATTCATAAACAAAAGATAAGCACACAGGGGCATAGGGCAAAGAAAGAATGATTGTATTGGATTTCATTGAATGTAAATCATACAAATACAACATCGGCGACGGAGATCGCTCGATTTCCATCCTCCCTTCTGGCAATTCGACTGTACTAGGAGATGAATGAAACCTATATAGATAGGTGTTAGCTGATGACTAACGAGTAATAAATTACCTATTATGTTATGTACACTTGTTTCGCCTGCATCGGCTCAGCTGTGTCATCGGAAAGACGAAATGCTCGGAGATCTGCACAGACTTGGCGATCTGGAGCCATCCTTCAACCCTGAGCTCAGAGAGGACGAATCGCTTCGGAGCTCGGATAATCGGGCTTTTTCATGCAATAGTTTGCACTGCAGAAGCGCATTTTTCAGCGTCAGTGAGATGAACACACGGTTTATGTATATTTGCCTCTGATGAAATGAGGACAAAAAAAGCTACGGTTACTTGAAACTAATATGCTGCTGTGTTCATAACAAGTGGATCAGAACACAAAGCAGATAATTCACACACAAAAAAAAACACTGCTGCTCATTTCTCATCCTAGTAAATCAGAAGATTCAGTTAGCTCAATTTAAAAAAAAATGATTTCCGCACGTTATTACCTTCAACTTAAGATCCGAAATTTCACTCTCCAAGGAAGCAATACGACATTGGAGTTGATTTAAGGCTTCCAATGCTTTCAAAAGACTCGCATCAGATTCATGGTTTGTAACTCCAGCTACCTGTAGCAACAGTAGGATTCATGTTTGGTCATGTGACCTGGCAGACTCACATCAACCACATGATAATGTTGCTTCCAAGCAAAAATATTTATACCTTCAGAATGCTGGTACATACACTAGATAGATTTTCTGCGAGCTTGCTTCTATCTTGTTCGCTTGCCTGTCGATTGGTAAACAAACAGAATATCAATGCCTTTGTACCTTGCTGTAACTCTTCACAGATGGAACGGAAGTAGACGCACCTCTAATTTCTTCCTCAAAAGTTCTTCCTCTTCTATCTGTTCATATGGATCTTTTCCATCTGAGACCCTGTAGCGGGCAAGCTCTTCCTTTGTACGGGCAACAATGGCCCCTAGCTTCTGCAGTTTTGCGCTTAGCTCTTCGTTCTGCTTTTTCAGGAGGATATTCTCTTCCTATTGATTTGTGGAAAACGCATGAAAGATGATCAGACCAGAAAACAGTAATGTTCAGAAACGTCTAGGAAGTTTGAGAAGTAACCAATACCTTTGTTTTAACATGGTGATTAATTCGCAGCTGAAGATTCTGTTGTCTGGTAAGCTTCTTTACTTCATCTTCAAGATTAATAATGATTGTTTTGTAGTTTGCATTTTCAGCCTATATATCAGCCAATTATAAGAAAAACTAAAATTTACCCTTAAAAGTGGGGAAGAAACATGTCATTTCTTTTCCAACAGATAAGTGACTGATTTGACATACCTTCAGCAAGTCAATTTCAGCTACCAAAAAGTGTTCTTTTTGCCGTAATTTTTCTATAGTAATGCAAGCGGCTCCATGTTCCGATTGTCTCTGGTTTATTTCATCAAGCCAGCTGTAGAACAAAAACATTGTTGTGTACGTCACTACGTCATATCACCTATTATTGAGATTTTAAAGATGTCACAGATGACAAAGTATATCTACCTCTGCCTCTCTTCAATGAATTCATCAAGCTGCTTCTTCAACTTCATCAGCTCATTGGACTGCTGAGCACTTGGGGTATTAAATGCAATCCGAGAGGAAAGATAAGTCGTATAAAAACTATTGCTACTGTGGAACTTACCTCTTCAGATTCTTGAGCTTGAGAAATACCTGGCTCTTTTGTGTCCATCTTTTGCTGGTTGTCAACCAGTGCCTACAAAATGATACGACAGGCAAATGTTTACAAAGATACTATTGGGCCTAGACACAAAACTGGAAATATTTATGAATGTCTGAAGTAAGGGCATTTGTATTCCTACCGCCCAAGTTGTCATGTTCATCTTAACCCCTAACATATCACGAATCACATCGTGTGTCATACTCTCTGTTGCAGCTAACCTCGCATTCAACATGAATATCTTCAAACATAAGAGGAAAGAAAGGTTGGTAAAATTATAAACAGATGAAACAAAAAAAAAAGGTGGAAAGTGTTGAGAAATCTCACCTCCCTTTGCCGACTAGCTGCTATGCCCTCAAGTTCGATGATACGTTGCTTTGCAGCACTAAGTTCCTCATCTTTCTCAGAATTCATTTGTTGTACAAAACCCAATCCAATACATTTGAATGGGGAACCTGAACCCCGAGGTTTCAAGCTAATCTTATCTGGTCTCGTGGAGCAAGCATTTGCAGATGTATTTTCAGCCTTAACCTGTTGTGCCATGGCCTCTAGCTCCATGAACTAGTCAGATCATATTTCATTAGTGTACTTGAAAAATGTTAATAACTTCAGCTATTGAAATTAAATCACAAAAGAAAATTTGCTTACCTTCTGCTTGTATTCTCGTGCTGCTGCCTCAGCATGTATGTTTAGCTCTGAGATATGCGCCTTGCACTGAGCAATCTATAAAGAACAAACTGGTAATACTGAAACCAACAATATTTGGATAAAGCTTTTATGATAGTAAAAATACTGCCAGAACAATTAAACACTTGTATTTTAAGTAACAAATGGTTAGAAAATATATTGACATATTGTTACCTCTGATTCCTTTTCAGCAACCTCCTTTTGCACTAATTTTATACTCTCCTGAGCAGCCAGTAGCTCATTACGTATCTCTGTTGAGTGCCTGCAAGAGAAAGTCAAAGTGAGTGTAATCCTTACAGACTTACAGCTGTGAATTAGGTAACTGGTAACAAAATTCATAACCATGCGAACCTGGATGAGTCAGTTAAATCAACCATTCCATGTTCCACGGAGCTCCTTGCTTTCCCAGAGGATGGCACAGCTAGCATTTGTTGCCCAACTTTCTGCAGCTCCACCTCTAATTCTTCTCTCTGCATTCTTTGCCGTTCTGCTTCTTCCTTGATGATGTCCACCTTAAGGGAAATAACCAATATCATTGTTGATAAAGAAATGTCACTGCAACAAGTAATGAACCCACACTAATATAGAAGAAGTGGCACTGCTCACCTTGTTTTCCAAAGCACATACAGTACTTTCGAGCTCCTCAATTGACCTCTCCAATAGTTTCACTTCTTCATCCTTCTCTTCAGCATATGCCTTCCTTTCCTCTGCTATCTGTAAAAGAGCAGTAGAAGAGTTATACAGGAAAAACAATGCAAGTAGTATTAAGGGAGAAAAACAATAACCAAGTAGGTTTCTGTGCAGGTTTCAGGAAGGAAAAAAAAGGGTTTCTGAGCACCTGTCGAGCCTCAGTAGCGATTGCTTCACTTTCTTCTGCCATTGCCTGAACCATCTCCAGCTTTTCTTTCAAGATAAGCACCTGAGAATCACTGCATTGCTTTTCATCTGAAAGCTTGGAGAAGTCATCTTGCAAACTTTGAAAATAGCTATTCTTATCATCAAGTAAATTTCTCAGCTCAATCAACTCTTCTTCTAGTCTTTCAGTGGCTTTACTTTTATTCGCTAACTCCTCTTCCATAGCATAACTTATTTCTTCAATATGGTTCAACTGAGATCTCATTTCAGTGTTCTGCATATAAAGCACCTTTAGTTCATCAACCTTATTTGCTAGCTGCTCCTCTAGGACAAAAACCTTTTCGTTACTCGTCAAGATTTGAGCTTCTAGAAGTTGCCTTCCAGAAACAGCGTCATCAAGTTGATGCGATTTAGAAGAAAGCGCTTGTTCTAATGTTTCTATTGCTTCAGTTAGCTCAATAAGTTCATCTGCTTGATCTTTTGCAACAGATGCTGACTCCTGTAATAGGCTAAGATCAAACGACAAGCCCTTTGCCAATTCATCTTTCCTAGCTAATTCAGACTTTAGAAAGGAATTATGGATGCTCAGCTCCTTAATAGACATTTGAATGGAGTCGAACTCATTGGAGAACTTCATCACCATGTTTAATTGATCATTAATGTACTTTTGTACTTGATCAGTAACTTGTTCCACACGGCCTTGAATGGTGACAAATAACTTCTCAGCGTCAATATTAGCAACCAGTTCAACCATTCTCTGTTCCTTGGACACAATATCCATATTTTCATGTTTTAGTGAATCATTCTCGGACCTCAAATCATTTTCCCTTGAGATTCCGAGTTCAACGGCTTCGGCTTTCAACTCAAGATCCTTATATATGGCTGCATGGGAGCATTGCAAATCCATCAAAGCTTTGTTTCTTCCATCTAGATCTTTTTGCAAGCATCTAATGCTGGATTCCAGGGAGCCAACTTCATATCGAAGTTTTGGGTTTTCCTCACTCATTACATGTAGAATTTCCATAACTTCATCCTTGCTCCGCTTTAGGTCCTCCATATCAATCCTTATCTTATGGTTCTCCTCATGTAAAGCATAAATTACAACACTATCCAAATCCTGATCAACTTTCCACAAAGTTGCTTCTGTCTTTAATCCTTCAAGGACTTCAGTAAACATAAGTCTTTGTTTTTGCAGCTGTACTTTGTAGTGCTCCAATTCTGAAGCCAAAACAATAGACTTAACATCCTTTGCAAATGTATTGATCATAACTAATTCATTGTGACAATCTGCAAGCCAACTGCACAACTCAAATTCATTGCACCCTTTCATATCATTTAGAGGTATGGCGTTGTTCACTTGAAGCAGACTCAAACCTTCAAGCATTGTGTCCTTAAACATTCTGTTGAGAAGCAAAGCTTCGTCCAATTGGTGGCGCAGCTCTTCCTTTTCTTTGGATTCATGTGCCAAGGCACTCCTGTTGGTAGCATCAATCTCTTCAATCAAAACGGAGAGTTCACTATACATGGAATTTGACCGTGCCAACATTGCTTTTTCTTGTGCTTGCAAATGCAGAATATTCTTCTCGAAAGAATCTAATCTTGAGTTCAATTCAGTTGTTTCTTGTTCCTTCTTGGCAATACGACTGAAACTGTGGTTGATGTCAAGTAGTAACTTTCCTTTGAGAACACTACACATTTCCAGCTCATTCCTTGCTTTATCATTGTGCTCTCGCAGCTTAGATATCAACGAATTAGATTCACAGAGGCCACACTGAAGGAAACCATTTTCTGCATTCAGCCCAGTAATTCTCTCCAATAAAATCCCCATATGGCAGAGGTGCAACACAGAAACAGCACAATCTTTTCCGATCATCTCTAACCAGTTCTCCTCTAACCAAGTTCTTGCCAACTCTGCAAACTGCTGAAGCTTTGACTTCATCCATTCAACATCAGAAGAAACGAACTCAAGCTTCTCCAATAGCAAATTCTGCAGATGTCTAATGCCATCTTCCAGTTCAACAACTAGCTCATTTGCTTCAAGCAGGCTTGACTGGAATTTCTTTTCCATAACCTCGTAACTTTGTTCCTTCATATCCAGCAGCATCTTCAAACTACTGATTTCACTTAGCAAGTCATCATTTTCAACAATAAATGAAGCTTCCTTTTCTTTGTACCTTTCTACTTGATGTTTTATGTTTTCATTCACTTCCACCAGTGCCTTGACCGTAGTGTCCGCGTCACTTATGGTTGCCTGTGCTTCTTCAAATTTGGCTATAAGAGTAGAAGCCTCAAATGATTTCTGGACTGCAAGATCTTTTGCCTCTGAAACCTCAAGTTCAAGTGCCTAAAATAATAACATAGTTCTGATGCTTAAACATCTATATTTGCATTCTTGAATCAAATATGTATAGATTAATGAGCACAAATGATAGCAAGGAATCAAGATCAATCAACTCAAGCAGATAAACGTAATTTTACATCTACAAATACTAACTCTTTTATACACATAATGAATCAAAAAATTCATTGACCTAGTCTTGCAGGGCCAAAGCATATTAGGGCATTATGTCAACCAGACCCACATCTACATAATCCACTTTCGTCATTGGGTAAAAAAATTATTGGAACGCAGGGAAAGTCACCAAAGAATGCTGAACTACACCATAGTTCCCGTTGGGTTCTTTAATATTTTTTTATTATGTCGATATGTAAATAATAAACCAAACTTTCTTGAAAGATAGACCTGACAATGGTGAGATATAACTAAGTTTTAGTACCAATGTGACAATGCCATCAAAAGAAGGCAGACAGCATTTTACTACAAATTCTATAAAGCACCATAAATCAGTCTCCTATTGGCTCTTACTTCTTGCTCATTAAAACCACACCCCTACATGTGGAAGATAAGTATACAGCACTATAGATTTTTTTTCCTAGTAAAATTCTTCTTAATAGAGGAGGGAGAAACAAACCTACTTTATTCTTGGGTAAGGAAAAACAAGTCTTATGTGAATATTCTAAATTACAAATCCAACTGCAAAATTAGATGAAGATAGTTCGTTGTTCAGAAAAAAAAAATCAAAAATCACCAAAATTTTCAGGGGAAAACTTCAACGGAAGACGAATGGCCTTTCAAATGTTACCTCTTTTTCTCTATGCCATGAAATAAGTGATGCTGAAGCGTCGTTGTCCTTTTCTTGCATCTTTATCTCCAATTCTTTCAATCTAGCTTCATAGCATTTTTCTTTGTTGATTATCTCTGACTTCAATTGAAGGACGTCAGTATTGAGATCTTTAATAGTTCTTTCACTCCGGAAATGGCACTCATTAACATTTTCTTTTTCTTGCAGAAGTTTGGACATTTGAGACTGCAGCATCTGCAATCCGTGAACTGCAGACTCCATTTCCTTGCTAAGTTGGCAAAGGATCTCAGCATTGCGCTGCTCCCCAGCTTCAAAGGCTCCAAGCGTTTTCAGGTCAGCCTGCAGCATGCAGTAAAATATGGTTATGCCATGACTGTTTAAAGACCGCCACTCTTAATTGATACAGATTGATTTCTGTAAGGAACTTACTGACAAAAAGAGTGGACTGTACGGTTCACCTTGATACCAAATAACAAGAGCATTAGCTTACCCGATCCTCCAAGTTTAGGTCTGAATTTTGACAAACGACCTCTTCAGGGTCCACAGAAAGGCTTGACTGCAATGTATGAAATCCAACTCCAAACTCATGTATAATACCGTTTGCCTTCAGAACATCTGACAACATTCTTAACAAAACAGTACTTTCTTCATTTTTTAGCTTCTCAAAAGCCTGCTCCTTGTCCTGGGTCTGACTCAATAAATGAACTAAATGTCTCTTTGACTGGTCTAATTGTGACTCCAGCTGATGAATCTCTTCTTGCATCCCCTTTTGTAAAGATATATAGTTCTGTTCAAAAACCTCCTTCTGCACAAATGTTTCAATGGATTCATCCAACAAAAGTTCTAATCTCTGAAGTTCTTCAAGTTGCCGCTGGTTCACATACCCCTGATCAGATACCTGCGATCTTAAAAGAGAAATATCTTTTTCTTGATCATTCTTTTCCTGTTGATGCGCTTCATTTATGGCCTGCATTGCTCCTCTTAAGGACCTCAACTTCAAGTCCAAGTCACATCTTATATCATCTGCCTCTTTCAATCGGTTTTGAAGCTGCCCAAGTAACTCATCTCTTTCAGATATACCCCGGCACATCCTCTGGAAATGATCCTCAATCCATCTTCTCTGAGAAAATGACTCGGAGATAAAGTCAACCTGGTCAGAAGCTTCATGAAGAGCTGCGTTTCCATCCACAAGAAAGCTTCCAATGTCACTAGCTAATCTGTCCCAGTCATTGGTCAACAGCCCAATTTCCTTTTCTTTTTCCACAATTAGTGCAGAAATGATTTCATTCTCTTTCATCACCTCAATTAGCCTATCATTCAACTGTTCTCTTTCCAGTTGAAGCTCATGTAGGCTGTGTTTGGCCAACAACTCATTTTTGTTACTAGCATCTAACTGCTGTTGGAGTGATATAAGTTCTTCTTGTAAGCACATGATCACCTCAGCGGTTTCAACTTCAACCTGTCTACGGACTTCATCCATTTCTTGCTCAGCAGAACTGTGAGATGCCTGATCTCTCTGGTACCTTGTATTTAAGTTGCGCGCCTTCTCAAGTGAAGCTTGCATTCTTTTCATCTTTATCTGCAAGGGTGAATCTTCATTTTCAAAACGCTTCAAGAGTTGCATTTTGGGCTCTTCATTAGCCAAGCATTCCTGTCTACGGTGGATGTCAAGCTCATTATTTAACCTTGAGATTTCCATATCCCTCTTCTTTAGAAGCTCTATGTTCTGATGATTATTCTCCTTCAGCCCATTCAGTTCATTTATCAACATAATCTGCTGCGAGTCAAGAGCTTCAGTAACAGATCTAGCATCATTTAGTTCACTTTCTATGGCCTCATACTGACTGCAAGCTTGAAGGATACGTAAATTTGCTGCTTTCAGCTCTTCACCTAAACCAGTAGTTATTTCCTCAACTTCTGCACGGGCTGTCCTCTCTTCCGCAAGAATTGTTTTAAGTATGTCCAACTCCAGCTGCAGATTTAATATATCTTCTGTGTTCCTCATGAAAACCTCATCAGAACAATCTTCCATCTTTGCAGGTGCATGAGAAACACATTGGTGCAATGTTGATGAAAAATTCTGTCCATATGGTACAAAGCATAATGTCAGATTATCATTTTCTCCATTGCTGCAACGGACAGCCTGTTTGGTGTAGAACATGAGAACATAGATCATTTCAGAAGCTATTGTGCATACCTCAAACACATTAGGATGTTCCTCCCTTTTTGAGCTTTTGACGGTACTTAATTCTTTTTGAAGATCAGCTATTTTCCTGTGAAAGTTATGTCCTTGCTTAAAGAACAGAAATTTCAACGAAGAAAAACTCATGCTAATGCTATTTATGTAACTATGCAATTACCTTGTTAGTTTTTTATTTGACTCTAAGCAAACTTGCAGCTCACTCCTACAGATTTCCAATTCTTGGTTGGCCCTTTTCAACTGGACATGAAATGAGAGAGAGGGAGAGCAACATCAGTTAGTAAATGACACCCACATGGCCTTGTTGGTTGTTGTTATTTTAGTCAATATAAGCAAGAGGATTAAACGATTCACTGGAGGGCAAGATGATACCTCCATACATAAAGTTTTAGAATCACTTGCTAAACCAGAGCAGTGCTGTTCTGTGTCCTGAAAATGTTTAAAAAAAGATATTAACAAATTTGTAGGAAAATAAAAGTGGGCAAAAAAATAAACAGGAATTCAACCTCAAACTTGGCTGAAGCCGTATTTTGTTGCTCAGTTTCTATCCTCCCTTCAAGTATTCGCAAGACCTGTCAGCACAAGGAATGCTGATTAAAGGAAACCCAGGAAACTAGACTTATTAGAATTACAAAGTGAAGACTAATAAACCTGATTTCGAAGGTTGGAAACTTCATTCAACAGAAGCTCCCTCTCCCCTTCATTATATAAGTGGCGGTACCTATAAATACACCAAAAACATTTTACTACAGTGCAACATATATTTGTACATGTTAATCTAGACTAGATCTACCTCTTGAGTTCATTTGACAGACGAATATTTTCTAGCGCAAAACGAATTACTTCCGGATTTTTGTCAGCTCTTGCATGAAGCAACTCAATTTCCTGTGACAAAGTTCTGTTTTCTTCCAGTAGATATGATTCTGCTGGCAATTTTTCGCGAACAAGAGCCTCCATCCGGTGAATCTTCTCATCTCGAAACTTCAGCGTCATCTTAGCGCACCTTGTATCCTCCTCCCTTTGGCAAACCTAAGAACACATGCCAAAAACCATTGCAGGATATTCTGTTACAAAATTTTACACATAGGTTTTACAGAAGTTGTTTGTTATCACCAGAAAGTTACCAGTCGTTTCAACTGCTCAAGTTCAGCTTCAAGTTGCTTAATAGTAGTTTCTGCCATAGATTCTCTCCGCAATGCTCCTGCTAGCGTCTCTTCCAGTGATTTCAGCTGAAAAAAAGAAAAGAAAAACACACACACACAAACAGAGCCAGAGTCAGTTTTTAGTCTAATCCATGACTTCAGATATGGAAACAAACTTTCCAGATATCTAAAAACAATTGAACAAAGTCATGCAATCAAAGATGTTTGTCTTCATGTTGAACAATACAAAAACTGATTTGTGTTCGGTAGATGATGATAATTTAAATGTTTAAAAAATAAAATAGGTTAACTTGATGGGCATACAATGTGTGAAACTACAAGTTGTGGGGTAACTTCCTGAAAGAAATCCCGATACCTGCTTATTTGAAATTCTTAATTCTTGCAGTGATCTGTTTTGGGCGTTATCATCATACTCCTCATCAACACTCATGTTCTCAGTACAATCATTGACATCACCTCCAGATCTTTCAAACATGTCACCAGTGAATGATAAAGATCTAGTGACATGCTGGCGCTTTAGAACAGCAAGCTCCTCCTGATATAAGGACATTCTTTTAGCTTAGGATGATGTTACAGAACCAAAAATAGGACTAAAATTATCCAGGCATCACCTTTAGGAGGCGTATCTGATGTTGCAAAGCTAGCACGTCTCCTGAAGCGTCTTCATTCACAACCGCCTTCAAATTTCAAGAGGCAAGAATTGCAAGTGGTTAGTAGCCTAAGATATGTTGTAAAGAAGACAAACTGACTTAAGAGGCAAATACTCACATTGTTCTGAATGAGCCTTGCACGCTGAACAAACTTGAGGGTACTGAGTGTTTCATTAGCGGAACTATGTAAAACACATAGGAAGGTGGTATTAGGATACCTAACAAGATGCCATTCTCTGTTTCAAGTTAAAGCGTATATAAGTCCAAAAAATCATTACCACATTGAAGGGCTGACATTTGCAATGATCATTGTTTTTGAATTGCCACCAAGTGAATCCTGTATGTAAAAAAGGAAGTAAAATGAATACTAGACATCAAGGGAACACAGTAAGAATACAATATTATGGTATTTCAAGGTTCTTACTTGGAGAAGAAACGTCAATCTTGAGTCCCTATAAGGAACATGCCTTTGCTTCCCATGCGTTAGATCAACTAAACTCATTATCACAAGACTGCAATGCACAATTCAGGAAAGTACTCATGACTGAGCAATAGCACAGAGTAATCTCTTTTCATATAAAAAGAAGTCTTCATCTAAAGTGTTAGACACGAACCCCAGTGTAGATAATGATTTGTTAATGTTAGCAGCTTCCTTCAGCCGCTCACCTTCAGCACCAGACCCCCTCTGCCTGTTCCAGGTGGATGTCTCAAGGAATTGAAATTTATCATAGCACAATGAACTGTGATACAGGTGATATATATTGTATATCTACCTTTCTGAACCAGCAAGATCGACTAGATTCAGTCTTGCAAACCGAAAGTTAGATGTCGAATCTTTCTCCCACCTACTCTCAATGATACATGTGAAAACACTGTGGGAGCGGCTGCTCTCACGATTCATATTTGTAGCAGCCACTTTCCTATTCGCAGAACCCTGAAGATTGTTTTGGGAAAGCATGGTCAGTTAAACTACGATGACAGTCTGCCAAAGGATATTTACAAGAAAAATGATCCTAGAGCAAATGTGTTACCTGCATCAAAAGTTTTATGATGTCACTGACACAGCCAACTTCGAATTCGGTCAAATTTTCTACGTAGACACCATTCCTTATATCTTCCCGGAGCTGAAAATTAGTTGCTTCATGCTTAGTGCAAATAATGGTATCGCACCGAAAAGCTGTATTCACTTGAAGCAAAAGCATCAAAGCTTACTGGAAGATTTGTGGATGAAGGATCAAGAAGATCTGTAATTTGTTCATTGTAAATCTCCAGGAAAGAACATTTGCAATTGTACTTAAGCTTCTCATCCCTCCTGCTCTCTTCTTCCTGCAGTTTTGGGTTGCACACAAACAAATTTGAGATTTGTAGCATTAGGAGATACTTGATCATCTAATCAGCAATAACTAATGTGTTATGTGTGTAAGAAAAAGCTGAAGAGAGCAAAATAGTTTTATTTTTTTACCGCTCTGATTCTCGCAAACAAGAACTCAAAAATACGTGGTGTCATCCCACGGTCTGGACTAGGCCTCACTTCCAGCTCACTGATTTCGCCAAGCATTGTGTACGTCTTTCCACTTCCAGTCTGAAAACAATTAAAGAGAGCTCAAGAGCATGAAAATAGTTCTTCATGACGAACAAGTAAAACAAAAATGAAGTTGAAAACAAATACCTGTCCGTAAGCAAAGACGCAGCTGTTGTATCCAGCCATACAGTTCTCAACCATTGGTAAACCAGCAACTCGGAAAAGTACTTCCTACAAATGCAAAATTAAGCAGTTAATCACAAGCCAAGAATTAGAATCGGAGCATGACTCGAATTGTTTTCAAGCTGACCTGATTCACTGCTTCACAAGCAACATGGTCGAATGCAAAACGGGTTTCTGGCTGTCCAATCCATGTGATACTCTGCGCACTTTCTTGTTTCAAGCATCGATTGTAACCATTCAGGCTTTTCTCGGTGTTATTTAGAGGTCGCACACGGATAACAACCTGGAGAATAAATAAACCACAAATGTAAAGAATGCGTAGGGTGTAATTGACTACCCAACTTGTGCGTTGATGCAAATTTCAAAGCTCAGATACATCCTGGCCTAGTTATAAATGCAAAAGGAAAGAAATGAAAGAAAACAAAAAACTCAACCAACTCATGTCTGGAACATCTACATAATCATTCGCTGAAGAAAATTTCTAGTGATGCTCTACCTTACCAGAATAAAATTAGCACAAGAGCCCATTTCCCACTTGATACGATGATAATTACTATTTAATTTGCAGGATGAAATTCTGGAATGGTCAGTCATCACCCACAAATCCGTAATCCGAGACCAGAGTAAACTACGTAGTCCTGCTTTACATTTTTTCCCGTTTCACACGATTATAATAAAAAATTCACACAACAGCAGGAAAATCGGCAGTAGATCCAATTCACACCTGCACATTGTTCTCCATCCAGAATGAGGGGTCCTCCCGGAGCTCGAAATGCGGCACCTCCGCGGAATTCACCACCATCGCCGGCATAAACGACACCGGCGTCCCCCTCGACGCCATCGAGAACCCCAACCCTGGCCCGCGGACACCACCGCTCATCGGCGGCCTCGACCCGCTCATGCCGACGCCGTACGCCGGCTTCGTCACGCTCTTCGTCGGCGTGCTTTGCGTGGACCCGCCCTCGGAAGCCGCCGGCACGGCGGCCGCCTTCGCGCGATGCGCACGGGGAGTAGTCATCACGCTGGACGGGGTCGCGCCCACCCGCGGCGGCAGCTCCTCGCCGCGGGGCGGGACCCACCCGAACCGGCTCCGCGCCGCCGCCTTCTCGGGAGTCCGGAACGGGAGCTTCGAGGGCGTCGGCGCCGGCGACTCCGTCTTCCGCTTCAACCCCGATGCCGGCGGCTGGATAGCGATGAGAGGAGGCCGGGAGGCCGCCGAGTCAGAGTCCGCGGCAGCGGCATTGACGGGTGCGGCATCCGAGGAGTCAGCCGGCGCGTTCTCGTCGTTGCCGCCATCCGAGGCGGAAGCCCTGGCCGGAGTACGGCGCAGATCTGCGCCGAGATCCCGCACCATTCTACACAGACACCTAACCCTCAAAATTTCGAAAAACAAAAGGCCCGAAAAAAAAACGATGCTTATCGGGCAGCTGGAGGAGGCACCTGAGCACGGAGGGGGTGGAGGTGGAGGTGGTGGCGGCGGTGAGGAGGAGGATGGCGAGGCGGCGAATGGTGTGATGCTTCCGCCGCCGCTTCTACAACCTTCTTCTGGAGGAGAGATCCACGTTGATACGGGAGAAAAATTTTAAAAACGATACTTCTGCGCAGATCGGGTCGCATCCGAATCACCTGTTAGTGGAGCGGGAGGATCGAACCTAGGGTAGCCCGGTGAGCCGGCGGATCGCGAGCTGCTTCTGCCTTCTGGTAGTATAGGTTCTAGAAGGTTCTAGAACACACACACACTCTCTCGCTCAGCCTCTCTCTATCTCTGTGTGCATCTGTCGGGAGGATGAAGGGCTATGTCCCGTTAGGCACTGGAGGGTGTGGGGCAGCAACTTTTAACGGGATTTGAATCGGGGCGGAGGCATTCGAAATGGGCGGCTGGGATCGGGTCGGATCGGATCGCGGCTGAGGTGCACCCCCCGCGAGAACGGTTCGAATTTGGAGGTGCCGATCGCCGTCATTGAAGCTTGAGGTGCCTCTTCACTCCGGACCGGAACACATGAATTGCAAGACTTCAATATTGTTTGGACGATCACCTAGAGTGCATTTGGTTGGGTGTATGAGGGTGAATCGAATCGTTCTATACAGAATTTGGTTCTATTTTTACGTTTGGTTGATTGGACAGAACCATTTGGTACAGAACAGGATGATACAGATTTTTAGAATATTCTAAAAAGATGCTGCACCATCCTGTACAAAAAATTTGGCCGAACCAATCGGTCCAGGACAAGATCGTTCACTCGCACCATCTCTCAAACCAACCTCTTCCCTCAATCCAATCTCATCTCTTCAACCAAACATCATCTCGTACCATCCTGTATCATTTCATCCAAGCAACCAAATAAAATCTTGTATCATTATATTCAGACAACCAAACACCTTCCCTGTACCATCTTATCCAGGATCATCTCATCCATCCTATACCATCATATCCTATTCATCCCCATACATCCAACCAAACGCACCGGGGATGAATGTGATGGTACAGGGAAAGTGTTTGGTTGTCTGAATGGAATGATACAAGATTTTGTTTGATTGCTTGGATGAAATGATACAGGATGGTACGAGATGATGTTTGGTTAAAGGTATGAGATTGGTAAGAGATGAGGTTGGTTTGAGGGATGATACGAGTGAATGATTCTGTTCTGGACTGATTGGTTCGGCCAAATTGCTCATACGGGATGATGCAACATCTTTTTGGAATGTTCAAGAATGTGTACCATTTTATCCTGTATCAAATGGTTCCGTTCAACCAAACGCCAATCTCATGCGAGGCGGTTCGATTCAGAATCTAACCAAATGGTTCCGTTCAACCAACCAAACGCAGAGACAGAACCAAATCCTGTACGAGACGGTTCGATTCACCCTCGTACATCTAACCAAACACATCCTTATATTTTTTTCAGTGAAGACGCCGCAAATGATTGTGGGATAGATCATATCAGAGTACTACTTGAGCATCTCCGATGTGATTTTAATTGGTATGATAAGAGAGAGTGAGTTGGTATCAGTAACAAGTGAGGTACAGACACCAAGCAAAAAGACTTGCACGCATCCACCTGTCGAGTGTGAACTGGCCATTGTTGCCCACGCGCCATGGCCGCCGCCTATATCCGACACCCATCACCATGCTCGTTGGATTCAAGATGCGGCGGCAATGACTTCTTCGACTGGGGAGGTGTATGTGGGCGAGGACATCAGCAAAATCGTAATGACGAGGAGGCATGTATGAGAATCGTGAGGGGAAAGAGATCATCTGCTGTTATAATCTTGGCCGTACGGTCACTACCGCGTGGGCCTTACGCGACGTAGGGTCCACGCGGCAGTGACCGTACGGTAGAGACGGCGACGGCAGAGGATCTGTTTCCATCGTGAGGAGAGGAGTGGTGAATTTTGGTTTTTTTGTTATTATTGGACCATATCCATAAGTACTACACATTGGAGCATTTTTTTACTAACTTGGTATCCTTAGTCGGAGTGGTACTTCATGTTATGGATGTCGTTATATTCTTATCTTACTTAAATGAAAGAGCAACGCTGCATTGTTAATAACTTGATGTCCATAGCTGAGCTTATACGGATAGAATTTTTTGAAAAACTTTACAAGGAACAGTTCAATCCCTGGATGACTCCCATCAAAGTCTTAGGCCCAAACAAACCCTAACCGTGGTGATTAACCCAATATATTATAATTTCGACGGATCAGACAACCTAAGAGGGAACGCCTGCTTCAGCTGATCAAAGCTTGCCATCGGCCCCGGTAGCATCATCGTATCCTTCGCTAGCAATACCCGCCCATCACGCCGACCCACAGGCACCGACCAAGACGGACCATCGGACTGCATGCATGCATGCGCGCAGTTTCGATTAATTGATCGATTGATTAATTGCGACACAAACAATTGAAGTATACTCTGTACACACTGATCGACTGCTGATTTATGCAAGCGCGCGACCTAATATATATCAACAGAATTAAATACGTATCAGCATGACAGCGTCCCTTGCAACGAGCACGAGGATGTCGACGCAGGAGACGACACCGGGGCAGAACTCCTCGACGGCCTGCTTGGCGTTGTCGACGATGTAGAAGGCGTGCAATGACACGTTGGGAGGGCCGTCCTTCTCCACCGTCACGTTGCCCGTCGACCTTCAAGCTTTAATAGGGGTAGCACTTAGCGTTGTGTTCTTCATTGTAGTGCTAGAGTCTTTACATTCTTGCTCTAATGAGATGAGGTATACATGTGCGCAAGGTTTCGAAAACCGGTGAGATTTTGGACAATATTTAAATCTCAAATTTACCGGGACAATATTTAAATCTCGACGGATGAAAAGAAAGAAAAAATTTTAAATTGCTATAGTATTTCAGAAATTTTGGCTAGATTTCACCAAATCTCGCTGAAATCTTGAATTTTTTTTAACTGAAATTTGATCTATTTTGACCGGATTTGGCCTAATAACCCTTAAAAAGTCATCTTCCATGAAAATTTGTTGAAAAATGATAATTTTAAAACATTTTATAATTTTAGAAGAAATACTATTATATTTTTACAAAATTGTACAAGCTTAATTATACTTTAAAAAAGTTATGGTACTATATTTATCAGTGTAGGATCAAACATAAAAAAATTTCAGAAGAATTGAACTTCATTTGTTATCTTTAAAAAAATCAAAAAAAATAAACATAATTGAGACAGTAACATTGTCAGAATTTTATAAATTTGCTCGAGTGTGATCATAACACAAAATTTTTGTGAGAGCTTAATAATTGCCTCAGAATTCTTCCATAAAATTTTTAAAAAAAAATTAAACTTTTTGTTTAGTCAATCAAATCTATAGATGTATTGAATTTCATTTGTTATCTTTCAAAAATAAAAAACACAAGAAACATAAAGGGAAAAATTTTTACATCGTTCAATTTCGCCGAGATTTTAGTATTTTTTGGCGAAATTTTGGTTCAAAAATTGCGGATTTTAAATTTTCTTTTGAATTTTGATCAGATTTTATCTGAAATTCTAAGATTACACCGAAATTTCAGATTTTGCCCATCTCCGATATATGAACAAAAACGAAATTTGAAACTTGCATGTGCGTCGTTATGGACGTTGCGTTGGTCCTACAGTCCTACTTGCACACCAGATGGAGTTAATCAATCTATTCTTCCTCGCGTGCACATGCGCTGGGCAGCAGCGACACGGTGACCCTACGCCCCTACCCTAGATGCTGCTGCTGCTGCTGTTTGAAAATTCAGATGGTGCGAAGCCCCACTCCCACGGCTACGTTCCTGGATTTGAATTTCTTTCTGATCGGGCTGGACCACTCGTGAGTCGTTAGTGACCCTTTTGAACTCTTCTTACCGTTTCTAGAGGAACATTTCCCCCTTCTTTTCGTACGGATATCTTTTTTACCGATTTCATGGTCATGGCCTAACAAAAAGAAGAAGAAGAAGAAATTTTCAATGAATATGCACATTTCATATACATAACTTTGTAGTTTTATGCAGCAATTTTGTAACATCATAAATCTAACACATTCATTTGAATTCGAAACTTAATAAAATTACATTACATAAGGGGAACATATCAAGTGCTAATGGGCTGCTCGGTGTTAAAATGCTAACTGCTGTCATTAGCCATCGGATGAAGAATCAGCGAATCTAATTGAGCAAGGTGGGAATCCCCTTTACCACTTAATGCTTTTTACACAAAACCCCCTAAAATCCTTTCCTTCTCTCGCGATCAAACGCCAATGACATGTCTGTTCGTATTCGCCATCAAACTCCAACCGATCGCACCTTGCTCCTCCGGTCCTTCCTCAATTTCTTCAGACATCGTGTCAAATATAGCTGATAAAGCTGAAGCAAAAAGCTCATGTGATTTTCCTTTGTTCAGAATTCAGATCAACAGATTGGAATGGACTGCGGTGGACTACTTCAACATCACAAGGAAGCAATCGGGACGATCTATTAGGCAAGGCCAAAGCGACGGAGTTCCCAAACGAAGGTCATCTTCTCCATCACCGTCGGGTCCAACGACTTCTGAACAACTACCTCATGCCCATCCTCTCCATCGGGACGAGGTCGCCGAAGTCGCCCGATGGCTTCATCAACGACCCCATCATCCACCTCGGAGAACAAACTCACGATGCGTAGCAACTTCACCTCTCACGTAAGCGACACAAACACCCGGTGTTGATCACGATTCTGACCATGTCGTGCGCATTCGAACGATCGTGTTTGTTCTTTGTGCACATTCGAGCAGTTGTGTTAAATTTTTATTCCTACTTTAATGAACCTAGCGGCTCTCCCGCTAGTTAATTGCTCATAGAAAGGAAAAAAATTGCCTTTAAGAGGTCATACACGCTGGATGCGAGGAAGTTCGTGGTGACGAACGTCGGCCGATAAGGTGCATCTCATCGATCGAGGACGCTCAACCGCGTCGGCGAGAACGAGTCGTCGACTGCCAAACCAGCTTCGCCGCCAAGTACAAACGGCTTAGGGACCTGCTGATCGAGCTCAACGGCAACCTCCCCGGTGCCAAGTTCTGCCTCGCCAACGTCTACGACCTCGTCATGGAGGTGATTACGAATTGGCGTTTGATCGCGAGAGAAAGAAAGGATTTTAGGGGGTTTTGTGTAAAAAGGATTAAGTGGTAAAGGGGATTCCCACCTTGCTCAATTAGATCCGCTGATTCTTCATCTGATGGCTAATGACAGTAGTTAGCATTTTAACATCGAGTAGCCCATTAGCACTGGATATGTTCCCTTACATAAGACTATAAATCACAAACCATTAAAATTGAAATCAGTTCAATCTATAAGTTTAACCTATTGAAGAGGCAATCTCTTGAAATTTTTCATATTTTGATAGGTGCCAGTGCACCGTCCACCTAGATCTTGTTGGAATTATTTGGGCTAGACCCATTAAATTTACAAATAATTCTTGAAAAATCCCAAATGCCTATGAGGTGGAAGGAAGATGAAAATACAATAGTCCCATATTGCTAGCAGAGGTAGATGAAGACCATCTTATAAGGTGGGATTCCCTCCATCATGCTTAGAGCATGAGGAGAAAAGAGAGAACACGCGCACTCGCTTGCCTTGCTAGGTGTCGCGTACGCCATATGCGCGTTAATGGTGCAGCGAAAACGGGTCCAACGGCTTGAGTAAACGCAGTTCTCTTTTGCAATTTTGCAGTATACGACTAAGTAGTCAACACGGTTACATTAAATCGTGAAACGGATTCTACGTGGAATCCGTAACCGACTCATGTCGTGTCTCTGTTACATACATACATACATACATACATACATACATACTAATATAAATTTGCAGTTGGTGGCAGCGGTCCGTTCTTCCTAGCTCCCCTATATCTCCAATAATGGTCAGTCATTATAGTTAATTATTCTTTCTTAATTTATAACCAGCCATATCTCTCTAAATATGACTGATTATTATAGTAAAATCCCTGATTATTGCTGGTAATTAATAGTCGACCAATCATTATTTTGTACTCTATATATGTTGTAGAGTTTTCACAGAATCAATCAAGGGAATTTATTCAAGATCTCCCATATCTTGCCGCCTCGGCGAATGAACTCGATGAACTAATCAATAGGTGACGGACCGACGTACATGGCTGCGAGGCGTAGGAGGATAACCAGAGCGCGACGCCCACCGGGTGCCATGACCTCGGCGGGCGCTTAGAGCGTGAACAAAGCGTCTGACGACGCCGGTGTTGTGTTCGACGACACGGTGGACGTTGTCGGTGGTGAGAGAGTCATTGGCATACCCCTTGGAGATAAACAGGTTGATCCAGCTGAACGTCGCGAGAGAGAGGAACGATACGGCGGTGCACGGCGTGGCGGGCGCCTCGGTGCTGGTCTTTTCTGGTTCACTTTCATGGGCTCCGGCATCATGGCCGGTGAAGCTAATGATGGCTAGGTATGCCAGAGGTATAGAGACGAGTAGGCCGGCAAAGGTGAGAGGGTCATCTGGGAAGAGCAGCGAACCGTCGGCGTAGCGAACCACTGCCGAAGCAGAGAAGAGCACGACACCGAGGGCGGTGGTGATCTAGAAGACGCGAAGGTGCAAAGGATGGGTGGCGGCGGTGGCCCCTTTCTCCGAAGCGACTGACCACGCGGCCATAGCGTGCGCGATGAAGTGGACGGCGAGGAAGGCGGACTCCACAGCGCGCCATGGCGTACTTAGCAGGAGGAAAAACGCGAGCGCGAGGAGGACGGCGGACGCCGCGGTGAAGACGACGGACGCCCCGAGCACGACCACGTAGCTGCCTGTGGTCCGGAATGGTGGTGGTTTCGGCAGCAGCGTCTCGTGCTCGGGGGAAGCCCCGTGTCGCCCCTGCGAAGGTGGTGGATGACGAGGACGAGCGAGGCGACGAGGAAGACGAGGTCGACGGCGCCGAGGAGCGTGCGTTGCGGGTATGGCGAGAGGAAGAGGAACGCGAGCTGGTAATATAAATTGCAAAAAGGGATACAAATGATTGATTGATTTTTAAGATTGGTAATATATATTGCTACGTACAATATATTTGATTTTAATTCATACCGGAGAAGAAACCATAAAACTTTTATAATCGGGAGAAATAGATATTTGATCTTGTAGCACAATTTTCTTTTATTGCTTGACCTTTATGTTTCATTACCAATTTTATTTTTTGTAGCAACGCACGGGCATTGATCTAGTGTGTGTGTGTGTGTATGTGTGTGTGTATGTATGTATAACAGAGATAAGATATCTCTCTCGAACATTTTGCCTTCTCTCAGTAATGCGCTACCTTCGTCTTCCCCATCCCTTCGCCAGTGTGCGCCGACTGTTGGGAGAGCAGATCTCCAAAACGTTCGCTCTTGAGATCCTTCACCGAGAGAGGGCGAATCACATTTTTGAAAAGTATTTTCACGCGACCGCTCGCTAGCTTCTTCACCAACGATCAGCTTCGCCTACGTCGCCTTCTGATCTTCATCGACATTTACTACCGGTTTAACTACGTCTTCGCGTCATCTCGGTAACGCACACGAACAATATGGATAAGATAAACATTGCAATTGGTACATTGTTTTTGTCTAGTTTTTTTGTTTCATCTATTCTATCTTCAATTATCATCGTATCTTATCTTCGAAATAGATTCATCATTAATATGCCTAATAATCCAACAGATCCGCCATTGGCAACACAGGTTATTAACTTCGATCGGCATCCCCTCCTGTCACCACCATGTGACATGAATTTAGAAGAATTCCCAGAGGAGCATTCAAGGAGTTCCATTTACGGGAGAGACGATTGATAGTTTGGTATCACTATCTAGATTCTAGTCCTCACTCCATTTCAATCCTAGCGTCGGTTGTTTGCGTTACACAGACAGAATGGAGCAGATTTTTTTTTTTAGATAAAGGATAAAATCCGGCCTCTGCAATTGCACACAGCCGACATACAATTCGCATATTTAACCCACGAGCGATTCGATACGTGCGCATGCACTTTGCTGCTGTCAATTTGAGGCCCTGGAATTAATCCCCGGTGAAGAAGAAGAAAACGTGCTTCTGAGGTAAAGAATTCAAATTCAAAATTTCCACACCAGCCTCATACATGATGCATACTGAAGTTGACCGGTAATTAACTAATCTCATAATTATCTTGGAATACCATTTCAGGCAGCAGACCCCGGATAATATACTAGCTAGATTAATCGCACGTCTGCGCCGTATCAAACAAACAGCTTTGTAATTTTTTTTTGTTTGCGCTGCGATTTGAATTTCGCAGATCTGATCTTTACGCTATGCGGCTGGCACATGCATGGGTTTGATTTCTTGGCAGCTAGGGTTTGAAATTTTGTTTTCGGTTCATATTTTGAATGTGGGCAAAATTCAAATTTTGCAAAATATCAAAATTTCGAATGAAGTTCAGTCAAAATTCAAAAAGCAAATTTGAAATTTGGAATTTTTGAAACGAAATTTCGATAGAAATTGCTGAAATCTTGACAAAATTCAACCAAGTAAAAAATGGTCGAAATGATGTTAAAAATAATCCAAACACATTACTAATATTTCATAAAAATTTCAAATGATGATCAAGGATAAGGAATTTTAAAAATCTTAAGAGTGCTACTGTCCTAATAAAAGACTGGCCAACAAATTTCAACCGAATGTAAAATAGAGCAAACCACGTTATAATATTTTGAATTTTTTGGATGGTCTAGACACATCGATAATATTCCTGTAAAATTTTCAAATGATGATAAAGCCTAAGAAATTTTAAAAAATTCGAAAAGTGCTACTAAAGGCTGACCAGCAAATTTCAATAGAATGAAAAATACCTCAAACCACTTTAGAAATTTTTTGTGGATAGTTCTAATGTATCAATAATATTCTCATAAATTTTGTCAGATGATAATCAAGATAGAGAAATTTTCAAAAATTGTGACAGTGTTACTAATAAAAGCTTTATAATGCTACATATATTGCTTCCATAGATTTGATTGAGCAACCAAAAAATGTTTAAATTTTTTGAAACTTTTAGATAAGGGTTTTGAGGTAATTATTAAGCTTTATAAAATTATAATCACACTCAAGAAAATATATAAAAATCTAACACTTCTTGTCTTAATTATATTTATTATTTTTTTGAATTTTTAAATATAATAAATAAAGTTTAATTCTTTTGAAATTTTTTATATATGACTCTAGACTTTTAAATATGGTACTGTAGGAATGAGTTGGCCTAGAGGGGGGGTGAATAGGCAACTCTTCAAATTTTAACTTCACAGTTACAGAAGATTATTTTAACAGATAAGAATTACTTAGAACAAAAAGTAACAGACGAATATCACAAACAATGTTAACAGCGAAAGCAACACAATTTAAGTAAAATACAGAATGAGATAAGGATTTATCCCGTGGTTCAGAGACCTTCTCCTACTCCACGTTGAAACACTTCTCTCGAAGTATTGCTTCACCACAGCTAGTCGCAGTAGCTATGGTAATCACTCGGGTAGCTTTTTCACCACTCCAGTGAGGTGAGCTCCAAACCTTTCACAACCAAAAGTGGCCTTCCACAATCTCTTTTGGACAGGTCGCACTTTTCACCTCCTCCAAGCTATCTAGGATCACCGAGATTCAAGAGTAATAAACTTACACAAGTTTTGTCTCTTGGTTCACTCGCAAATTACAGCACTAGACACAAGCTTGGATCTAAACACTTAGAAAAGATGAGGTTTTTGAGTTTTAGAGTGAAGTACAGACTCCTTTTTGTGAATGAAAACTCTTTTGAATGCTAAAATGTCAAGGAGTTCATAAAGTTCTATGGTAGATGGCTCAAAAAATGCTTATATAGTCAATTGGAATGAAAATAGCCGTTGTACATACCACAGTGACCGTTGCACGTGTCAGAATGTCAAATTTGAGCTAAAACACGTTTACAACGGACTAAACAATTAGACTTAGCGATACTGATTATGTGTATCACAGATCAAATTTAAACATTTACGACGGACCAAAAAATTTGATCCATCATGCATAGGGAATTTAACAAGTTTGGTCCGTTAGAAGAAAAGGAATCTTACATGTATGGCGGACCAAAAATTTGGTCCGTCATAGATGGGTTTTGCCGAGATCAGTAGCTATGGACCATTTTTGACACAAAAAGAGTTTAATCAAAAGATTTGAATTTGCCACGGACTAAACTTCGAATTAGCAACATTTGGTCCGTCAAAGATGAGAAATTCTCTGAAATGGAATATGATTTTGATCACGGATTCAAGGAATGAATATCAATGTTTTGGCCGTCAGAAAAGATAGAGAATTTTAAATGTATGCCGGACCAAAGATAGATAACTGAGAATTTTTGGATTGACAAAGGTATGTGTATGGCGGATCAAAATATTTGGTCAGTCATAGATAGGTATCTTGAAATTTTTTGGTCTGCTGAGGGTATATGTATGCCGGACCAAAATATTTGATCCGTCATAGATTGATTTTGCTTAATTGCAGAATTTCAAGAAATATTTACTACGGATTTAGGAATATAGAAAGTAGAGGTTTGGTCCGTTGTAAGTGAAAAGAATTTGACCAGAATTTGACAAAGGATATTTTGTTATTGGACTAAACTGATTCTTCTGAGTTATAAAGGCTTTGGCTTGATTCGTGACAAACTTAAGAATAAACAACTGAATTTCAGTCTGTCACATATTTAGACCTTTTGAATATAGGTAGATTTTGATTCAAGGAAAAGAATAACTAAGATTTTAACTCCAAGCAGTCTAGATTTGACTTAGCCTTATGAACCAAACTACCGACTTGTGCAAAGTCCCTTTTTATAGTACAGCCAAACAAAAATAATCCTAACTATTTGACTTGAATCAACTCCCAAATCATAAACTAGTAATAAAGTACATTAATCTTGTTAGTCGACCAGCTCCATCCTTAATTTCAGCATACATTCTTTATGGTTCTATGAATTATTAACTCGGCCATCAACACCAAAACAATTTAACAAAACATGATCAAGATTGAGGGGGCCTAGATGCTATTAGGTACTTTAAATATTTTAGATCATGATCAAGCTTGTACAATTTTATAAAAATCTAAAAGTTTTTCTAACATTTTTATAAAACGTCTCAAAAATTCGGTTCTTTAACAAATTTTCATAGAAGATGATATTCTTAAGGGATATTAACCCAAATCCGGTCTTCAAAAGTCAATGTATGGTCAAAATACCTAAGATTTCGATGGAATTTTTGAAAATACTATAGTAATTTGATTTTTTTTTATCGGGTCAAACTATGTGCAGAACACCATTTTGGAATCTCTGATACGAATCTTATCTAGCTTGCACTACAACAGGGCAAGTCTTCAGTTACCAAAGATGCCTCGCAGAGTCCAAACACACCTCGAAAAGTTTTTGGACGCGATTTCGAAGACATGAAAATACTGCCCAAGGGGAAAAAAAATATTTGGAGGCGTTGCTAGAAAACGCCGCAAAGATCTATTTCAAGGCGTGTGCAAAAACGCCTTCAAATATTACCTGAGCCTCGAAACTATGTAAGGCTATTTTGAAGAACACCCTAAAATATTTATTTAGCCGTTTCTAAAAAGCACCCTAAAATTGTGGGTATATTAATAAAATTTGAATTAGGTCCAGCTAATAGTATCAACAGCCACCCCAAATCCAACGATTGATAGATGTGTTTGTTCGAGGATAAAGGTTGGATGGGATAACCTCCTATCCATCTTTTTTTCATCCGTTCAGCTGTTTGGTTGCATGAATAAGTAGATGAGGATAATCGACTCTCAAGAATATTTCTCGTAGATGCTGAATGAGCCATCTTTATAAAATTGGCTGAATGAGTCCATCCAATTTTTATCCCACCCATCTCATCCCCTCCATCACTCAACTCTCATCCCTTCAATCAAACAAAAATTTGGCTTATCGCTTCGATGACTTTATCCATACTAGAATAGATTACCTTTTCTCATTCACCCTTAGGCCTTGAAGCCAACGGACCTAGTGACTAGTGATAGCTAAATCTCCAGTATTTTGTCCCTCGCTTTACCTATAAATGTAAATCCCATGGGCCACGACCAGCCCAGTGACGGCCATATTGAAGCCAATTGGTTGATAGCCCAAGGACTGGCATGTCCGCAACGAAGCAGGCTCCTGAGCCCTGATTTGTCGCGTTTGTGTAAAAATTAATCAAGGTCTTTCAATGTATCACTATTTAAAAGTTATATAAATATAAAATTATTGATAAATGTTAAATAGTGATTATTGGATTATGATTTTTCGGCCATAAAACGAGACCATCAGGAACGACGCATCGATCAGTCATAGAATATTGACACGAACACGACACGCCCACCATGCATATACATGCACTGATCGATCGATGCACGTGACTGACGTGAGCACGAACAGAGACACACACGTTCGTACACGGACGCAGAGAATACATGACGAGCCGCAGACGCCAAACGCCTTCACCGATCGATCGGCTGCGCTCCGGCATATATGCAACAGCAGCTTTGGGGCCCCGTACGTGGTGCAGCCCGCCGGCCTCCACCGGTGCCGTGGCGGCGGCCGGGGACACGCCTGTGCCCTTTCACATGTTCGTGTGGTCGCCCTCTAAGATCCTCGCGGGCCATGGCAGCGAAGCCGAGTGGCACCGCCTCACCGCCGGCTTCCACTGGCGCTCGCCGAGGCTCCTGAGTCCTGCCACACACGACGGTTGGGCACACACCCGCACCCTCCCACATGTCCGCTGGTAGCCCTCTAGATCCTCGCGGGCCATAGCAGTTGTACGGCAGTGCCATCGGCCTCCACCGGTGCTGCCACGCAAGCTACTGCCACACCGCGGTGGCCGGGGACAGGCCCCGGCCCTTCCACATATCCGTGTGGCCGCCCTCTAGGATCCTCGCGGAACACAATTGCGGCACAGCAGCGAAGCCGAGTGGCTCCACCTCGCAGCCGGCCTCCACCAGCGCCGTCGCGGTGAGCTCCTGCCACACTGCAGCAGCCGGGGACAGGTCCGCGCCGTACCACATGTCCGCATGGCCACTCTCTAAGATCCTCACGGGCCAGAACAGCGGTACAACAACGAGGCCGAGTGGCCACGCCTCGCCGCCGGCCTCCACCGGCGCCGTCGCGGTGACGTCCTGCCACACCGCAGTGGCCAGGTACACGCCCACGCCCAGGGGCGGACGTACATAGGGCTAAGCGGGGGCCTTGGTCCCCAGTCAATTTCTTATGGTACTTACATGTCTAATGCTATTTAGAAATAGGCCCCCACTGAATCAAATGTTTGGGCCCCCAGTTACCTATTCTTTTATGAGAAAATCAACTAATTTTGCTTCTATGTGAGTATATATATAGTCATATTTGAAAAGCATAAATATTTTTGACTATCTATGTATGGATTCTCATATAGGGTGCCCCCACTCATATTTTATCCTGGATCCGCCCCTGCCCACGCCCTTGCATATGTCCGCATATGTGTTGCCCTCTAGGATACTCACGGGCCAGAACAGCGGCACGGCAGTCGGCAGCGAAGCCGAGTGGCCCCACCTCGCATGCCAGCGCTGGGCTATCCAATGCTAAGGTCAAAAACTCGAGTTGCTCCTCCAGCAACACCGAACCGAGTTGCAAGTCGAGGGGCCCGCTCTGGGCTGATGCTGTTGGGCAGTGGTGTAGCCAACAGTGAGGTTTCATTGGGCTCAAGCCCCATTCTCCAGCCGTGAGACCCTAAGTATCCTTTAGCACCGACATTTTTTTTTTTGCATAACTGCAATGAATGATAGGTGGGTAAGCTGTTTCCTAAGTCATGTGCCTTGATGGGTCATTGTTTATTAGAGGCCTAATTTGGCATTTGATGACTTCGCTGGTTATCTGCACAACTGGATTTGAATCCTAGATACACGCAAATACCATAGAGAAAAGAGCGCATGGGTCAACGCATTATCTTCGTGAGGACATGGCAACCCACCGAGTCAACAGTGCTTGATATGCGTCCCAAGGAGTCGAAGATTGCGAGGGCACATCAAAGGTGTCGAGTGGATGCAGGGGAGCCGGCTAAGACGCGGGCATGTGCCAACAGGCAACCCACCGTGGCGACGGCAAGCAGGCAAGGAAGACAGTGTGCAGTGTGATTCAGCGAGTACATGACTGATTGAGTGGGTTGATCACAATAACAAATAGGCAATATGAGCTCATTTTATAATTTATGATTTTTTGTCAATTATAACCATATCAATGGATTGAATATAGATAATAGCTGAGTTGTTTGATTGACTGATATTAACTAGTTTAGATATTTGCAAAAGCTTGACAAGCAAACATTGCGTAAATATTTCTCAAATAATGAAATACTAGCAGTAACCCTCGAATTGATGAAAACACAACACAAACTTTTTAAAATACTTTTCTCAATGTAGGCTAATCCTTGAGTCTTCTATTTTTATCCTGGCTTCAGCACTACTGTCAAGGCTAGCGGAAGACACCATCCTCGTTGTCAAGGCACCGACAGCTGTACAAGCACTGCTCCCTCCCCTCGCCTACGCTGATGGTTGCTGCTATTGAGCGACATGGTCTGTCGCCACCACGCGCGTGCGGTGGTAGGGGCATCAACATGAGCGACTGGTGCAGCAGCGCCTCCATGATCGAGATCGCTTATTACTGACTTCTTGAATTGGTTGCATTGGTGATGTGCTTGATGGTTGCTGTTTGTGATAGCATCTAGGCCCCCAAATTGTTTATTTTAAAAGTTTATTTGGTTTTGGTGTTGATGATTAAGTCAATGATTACTAAGTAAGAAGTTCACTAATTGGGTATCCAAGGATGCATAAAGAAAAAGGGTCAAGATTAAGGATCCTTGTTTGTAGTTTTGGCTTAGGAGATGATTTAAGCCAAGTAGCTAGAATAGTTTTTAAAATGGTCATACTACAAAGGGGGATTATGCTTGAAAGGACAGAGGATGTCGCCTAGAGGGGGGTGAATAGGCGAATTTAAAAATTTAAAACTAAATCGCAGCGGAATAAAACAATCCCGAGGGTATCAGCCCGGACTATCCGAGCTTTGGTCCGGACACTCTAAGTATTCGGACTATCCGGCTTTTACTCCGGATACTCCGGATTGGTCACCCTGAAATGCCGAGGGGGTCAGCCCGAACTCTCTGAGCTTTTACTCCGGATACTCCGGTATATCCGGATTATCCGGGGTCAAGTATGCGGAATGTTCGGGTTGGGTACCTCGAGATGAGATTTCAAATCTCTTCGACTTTTAAGCAATCTACTTGAACACAAAGATTCTAAACATTACCAGGAACCTTGAACAAGTATATATCTAGAGCCAAACAAAGTAGAAAGGTAGATCGAGCAATTTCAAGATTCAAAATCAAATGCTATAGCAAGAATAAAAGTAAGCAAGTAGAGAATAATTTTTCACCCAAAATTCGGATCCTTGAGGGGATCCTACGTCTCTGTTGAGGCGGCTCGGTCTCACTTAAGCCGGGGTCTCTTTCAACCCTCTTCCTTCCGGTGTTGCATAAATGCACTTGTCGGTTGAGGCTTGGTCGCACTTGAGCCGGGGTCTCTTTCAACCCTCTTCGTCCCGGTGTTGCACAAATGCACTCGCCGGTCTTCACTTCTTTGATTCCTTCCCTTGCGGAGGCGGAATCGGCCTTCACAAACTTCCCACGGCCAACCACACAAAGCTCCGGTGGCTCGTAGGCGACCTCCTAGCCGTCTAGGAGTCCTCAACCTCCAAAAGTAACAAATGCTCATGAAGAACAAGCTTGGAGATAAAATCAAGTGCTCAAACAACTCAAATCTCATTCAACCTAGCACCTCACTCCTCAAACTCTTCCCAACCCTTCTCACAAAGGGGATCACTTAAATCTAAGGGTGGAGGGGTGTTTAGGGGGCTCAAGAACAAGAGGAGAACCCCTCAAACCAGTGGAGTAACGGCCACTTTTCAAATGGGGAAGAGAGGGCTTTAAATAGAGGTCCCCAAAAAACTAGCTGTTTGAAGCAAAGTCCGGATACTCTGGACTTAAACCCCGAATACTCTGGACAACCCGGATACTCCGGACTCACCCGGATACTCCGGATTGACCAAACCGAGAGTACCAACCCGGATACTTCGGACTTAACCCCGGATACTCCGGATTGGATGAAAGCAAATGACTAAAGCGAGCATAACTTTTGACTCCGGACTCCGATTTCAGTGATTTTGGACTCTACCGAAAGCTAAGAACAAGGGCTACACAACCAACAAGGTATCACTACCCAAATATCAAAGAATAAATGTAGATTTCACCAAGAATCCAAGGGAGACCTACAATTCTCACTTTCCGGCACCACCAACACCACTCTCTCTCTAAGTTACACAAAGATGGATCACTTGAGCACTTGACACATCTAAAAGTCATTCGACGTCGCATCCCTCTTAATAGTACGGTAATCCTTAGACTCAAATTCAAACGAGAAATTTAAGTCTTACATTCAATCCGCATGCCGTCTTCTCCGTGGATGCAATGCGCATGATGTTTTTTACCAAATGATTGATGACATCTTCACCTCGTCCAACTTGACTCGATTCACCTCATGAGACTCTCGTCCTATCGACCTTGACTTGATCATCCTCTCCGACGATCTTCACGCCAAGTCGATCTTGATTTAGTCCTCAACTCTTGGTGACACCGCCGTCTTGTTGACCTCGGCTTAATGATCATCCTCCAGGATACCTTGGTCATCATACACACAAGAGACCTAATTCTTTTCAAGTCACTCATGAAAGACATTAGTCCCAAAAGCTCAATAGATGTGAATAAATTGATATTTATGAGCAATTAAGTACCACAAGTGTTTCATATAAAGAAGCATAATATAACTGGAAACACTTGATATAAGAAATGTTCTCTACTAAGTACATCATGATGAATATGTGATTGATCTATATGTACTAGAGAGATGATTGCCAATATGATTAATCAATTAAATCATGGCAAGGATCATAGTCTTTACTTAAATGAAGCACATGATAGAATATACACGAATTGTACATGTGCAAATAATATTTGGAATAAGAGTAAATATGTGATCCAACTCTAGATTAAACTTCACTAAAAGAATTGCATAAGAAGATATACAACTAAAATATGCATGCACCAAGTCAATCTATAGCAATATAATCATATTTGAGGTTTGTCATTTGTTAAGTACTAAGTTAAGCATTTACTCAATTACATAGATTGTCATTATATGCATTTGTCATTAATCACCAAAATAACATAAGTGCCTAGATGCACTTTCAATGCTTAAGTTCTAGTTTGGTTTATGAGCTAAGAATAGATAGACTGCTTGAAGTCAAATTCTTTCGAAATGTTTTCCCCACTAAAATCAATCCTTCCTAATTAGATGGTGTGTGTTCTCGCTGGATCCAAATATCTTTGTTTCTTCCTTAAGTCCGGTGTAATATTACTAGAAATTCCATCTTCGCCGGACCATCCTTGTTTGCTCTAAAAATCCATCCGGCGCAAAAGTAAAGTCCACGCCGGACCATCTCTTCTATATCCGACGCTGAAATCTCCTTTGATAAACATCAAATCGAGCGCACTCCATTCACGACGGACTAACCTCATACTCTCAGAAATTTAGTCTGGTGCAAGTCATATCTTCGCCAAACCATGCCTTTATAAGTTCGTTGTTGAAAAACTCTTTGAATGAAAATTAAACCGAGCGTATACCATTCATGACGATGCCTTATTCCCATATATGTGAGGAGCGGGCACGCGACTGGGTATTAGCAAGTATGAAGAAAACCTTTAATGGTCTACTTGAAGCTCTAAACCCCGTGACCACGTATATCGTCTCCACTATCGTAAGATATCTAACTTAGTACATTACAGTTAACCATACTTAGTACATTACAGTTAACCCTTCCCGTTGTAATTTAATACTAATTTATATTGACTTCCTGTAGAAGATAAGCTAGCAGAAAGAGCAAGAGAACTTTTAGAGCCAAGGGTCGAAGAACATCCTGTCTTCAACGATCGGGAAGCCTGACCATAAGGGGCAGGTGCAGAGCATATGAAGAGGTCCTTCTTCCAAGATGAGAATGCTGCCAGTGTCAGATCAAAATTGTGGGAAGCACATGTGGAGCGCCTCAAAGACATGCTGGGGGAGGAGTTGAGTGAGAAGCTGAAGGGGGAGATGATGGTAGATAAGGAGTGCCTAAAGACCGAGATGATGGCAATGATCTCCCAGAGTCAGAGTCAGATGACCTCGCATCTCGTAGAAGGGCCTATACCCTACCCTAGCAGCTGCGCTTTCTAGAAATGATCGAGCGATCCCTAGTTGAAGGTAATACTAGTTTTTGACTTAAAGGTACAAGAATAAGCTAAACAATTTTTTGATCAAGTTGCGCACTTCTTGCAGGGACCTGCTAAGTGCCAGCCCGTTGTGATGGAAGATGGATTTCCCATTAAGGCTAGACGCGGGATTGCATTTCCATGCAATAAGACTAATACGGTGCATGGTAACCCTTTGGGGAAGAGTTACATGAGGGTGCAGGTGAACTATGTCCACGATGACTTCCTATGTCATATACTGGAGTTCCTCCTGAATGAATATATCACCACTCTAGGGCAAGCACGGATGTCGTCATCAAGTGTCCCACGGTGGGTGTTGTACCGCTCAAGGTAAAAATCTCCTACGTCTTTTCGATCATTCCAATACTACAACAAGTTACATATGCATGTGCTTTGTAAGTTTCTATCGTACCTGCACCTGCTCCTGCTCCTCCTCTGATCACCATGATGGAAAACCCTAGGTCCCTACTAACAAATTGAATGCTCTAGGAAAGTGTGCTTGCTTGCTCCATAGATGGTACATTGACAAAGTGAATAAAGCCAAGTGTCACGTCGATTTCAATGTAAGGTATTGAGGGGGACATTTCCTTCGCAAGTAACATGGGACATTCCCAGTGAGTTTTGAGAACCTGTTCCATTTGTACAGTCTGAAAGCTATCAATATTTCTACTGTATGATCCTGGATGCTTTGAGAACCGTACCATATAGCATAAGCCTACAACTATTATAGGATTTTGTATTATATTTTTTAACAATCGACACAAGTTGTAGGATAATAAGGCAGCAAGCCGTGACGGGTCAACACCTAGTTGGGTTCGTCGACCCCGAGATGGTGTCTACAACCATGGCTAGGCATTAATCGGAGTTCTTTGTTAACTACATTAAGCAAGCATTGCAGCGTGAGGCGAAAAATGACTTCATTCTCTTGCTGTACCACGAGGAGTAAATACTATTCTAATTACTTTACCCTTCAATTATTTGTATGCACTTAAACCATATATGAACTTATTTGCTTGCACTGCATACCATTTAATGAGCAACCATTGGATTCTATTCTTGGTCGCTTCGAGTGAAAACAAAGTATACATTTTTAATTCACTCGAGAAGAGAACAATAGCCTACGTGATCAAGCCTGTTTTACAGAAGTAAATACATTCCTCTAACCTAACATTTTCTATATTTAATTACGTTTATTTTTTTCCTCATTGGTATCTCTTCAATATATGTAGGGCTTTTTGTCTTACGTTGCTGAAGGAGGGCGACACGATGACAAATGAGGCGACTAGTTAGAATGTAAGCGCTTCATGATACAAGTGCATAGCATAGGATTTTTTACATCTATTTGTCATCTTCTAATTTGATTTTCTTTGCTCATAGTGTTATCAACAGGGGTGCGACGACTTGTGTGGCTTCTACATCATGCATCACATGCAAATCTTGGTCGGCAGCCCACATATTTTCTCTAAGGTATATATACATGCATAATAGACTCAGTTTTTTACATAAAAATTTTAAAACTTAAATTAGTGCACTACTTTCTATTTGCAGAACCTCAGTATCTCCCTCAAGAGCCTAGACAAAAAAGATCTCAACAAATTACAAGACCACATATGCTAGTGATATTAGACAGAAGTTCTAGCGGAGGACGGTATATTTAGAAACCTGACAGGTTCCTACTAGTCCATATGTTGTAAATAATATTATATCATGTGAATATGATATGTGTATTGTGAATGTGATATGGTTGTGTTGTGAATGTTATGTGCTATGTAAATAATATTATGTTCTGTGAATGTTATGTCATGTATTTGTGTTCTATATATTGTGTTTGATATTGTGAATGTAATATGTCTACTCTACAAATTGAACATCAAACACTTACATCACAAATGGTTCTGGCCTAGAACCGATTGTATCATCACATTCAGTTATGATCTCAAAACCATCATCACTGTCGATTCTAGCTAGAGCCAATTGTGATGTGCCGCATCATCACAATCGGTTCTAGGTTAGAATCAATTGTGACATATGGTACATCATAATCGGTTTTAAGGTCAGAACCGATAGTGATGTTGATGACAATTTATCACTATCGGGCGAAAACCGATTGTGATAGCGCCTCTTCATCACTATTTAATGACTTTGTATCACCACTAAAACTGACTGTGACGATGAAAAAGAATTGATTGAGATGTACATTCCTGTAGTAGTGTACCAAAGCTCAGAGGACCCTACCAAGTCCAACCACACATCCGTCAGGACTCAAATATATAAATCTAGACCCTTTGTGTATATTGCACTAGTTCATGATCTCGCTAGTGCACACTAGGTTAACATAGATGAATATCACAATTATACACAGTGGAAATATAATAAAAATGTCATTTATTATTATTCAGTGTTCAAGAGTTTGCTCGGCGTATTCGTGGCGGTTAGGCATCACTAAGCGCTAAGGCCGTATTTGCGGCGCAATTGCGAGTCTCGACGTTTTGACCCTACGATCGAGAATTAATATAATTCATATATATTATTGATTTTATTATGAATAAAAATTTTTAGATTTCTTTTCTAGTTATTTGCAAATTGTAAGACATCAAATATTAAAGTAGAATATTAAACTAAAATACTTGAACACATACTACTCAATTAATCAAGTAATAAACTAAGTAGTAAGTACTATGTTAGTGACTTAGTGTACCTTATTTTGAGGGTGACAAAGTGAATATTTCAATTATGGTCATTAGATCATGTAAACAGTAGATCAAAATGATCTCTCTCATAGTTTTGTGCCAGTCGCCACGCCCGCCAAGGATTGCCAAGGCCCGCAATTTTGGCCCAGCCGCCAAACAGGCCGCCAAGGGCTGAATTCATTGCATTTATATCCGCCAACCGCAATATCGGCCGTTATTTCACCGCCAAGTACCAAATTTTTTAACACTGTTTATTAAATATAAACTTGTTGACTAACCTTATGGTTGATTTTACGTGACTATGCCCGCAGGGCTCAACTATGAATATTAAATATTATACAGTAGCGGAAAGAAAACGTAGATAAATCTCTTAATATACCATAGAAAACTGACAAAGCTCACACCCTAGATATTCATCTCCTCCTAGTACTTTTCCTCCAAAGCTGGTGTAGACTCTTTAACTAATGATTTTGTTGCGGCAAGAGTTGGTACATAACAGAATGCAATTCTGTTATTCATAACTATATGCAAGGCTTATTCCAATGGATAGCTGATGTGGTTATTTTGTAATAAAGCAGTATTTACAAATGAATACAGTAAGTAGATTGAAAAGATAGTAAAAAATATCAATAATAAATAACTTTTAGGTGTTTCTCAAGAATAAACTAGCACACATCCTTTAACATCTTCCAAAGTTTCTAATGGCACAAAGCCTCCCTTCACAAGTTTATTTCATAAAATATAACCCTTAATTATAATTTTTGAGCATTATCTAATACCACAGATACAACTATCTAAATAGATTTATAATATACAAAGGTCATACACTTTACCCACATGGTATGATCAAACTATACTATCGACTATAACACGTGCTCATCAACGTGTGACTAGTACATCATAACAAAACCTTTCGAAAATTTCGTTCGAACACTGGACCTCCTGAAAAGCCGAATTCACTATTCCTTCCCTCCCACAGAGCAGAAGAATAAGATCAAGCCTTATTATTGGACAGATGTGTGGCCATAGTGACACACTTCCCCTTAACCGCACACACAGTTTAGTTATCCCACCTAAGGCATCATATGTCAAGACTCGGTAGCTTACTTAGTTAGGTCCGTCCTATTCCAAACATGTGGTTGCATATTTTGCCCAGTTCAAAGGCTTACAAGATTAAATCCTTAATTAACTGAGGCAAGACTTCCAATATACACTCATAGAAACCACCTCATGATCACTCATAAAACATCATGTCAATATATCAATCCAATGCCATATAGAGCCACCATAGCTCACAACTCTTGTCATATGCCCTAATCTAAATTATTTACCACCCTAGTTGATTATCGTGTAGTATATGCTATCAACAACTCAACAACATTGTGTGACAACATATGGCACACCTTTTCATAAATATATTCTATATTCCATTAGTCAAGATTGATTTGATATCTCAAAAGACTTGAGTTATACGTAGCATGGCTAAGCAAACTACACACGGTCTAACCAACCTATATTAGTGTCTATTAGCAACCACCTAATAATGAACCATCTTAGGGTGACAAATAATCACGACATACAACTAACAAGTTAGGTATAATCTAATTGGGTAGAGTAACTAGATTCCAAACTAATTGAAAATAGTTTTAAGTATAAAATAAAATGTAGTAATTTAGAGCATTTGTAAAAATAGTTTCAACATGATCAAAGTACAACTTGCCTTAGCAAAGCACTTGTTCCTACTCTGGACCTTGCTCTTGAATCAACTATTCCCCCTCGAATGCTCCGAGCACTTCGACGTCTACGTGAATCGAAATAAAATACTAAAATAGAGAGTAAATAAACTTTAAAAATCATATAAAATTCAACATTAAATAGATCTCAATTTTACAATTTTTTAGAAATTTGAATTGCCTTAATTGGAGCTCGTATGAAGAGAACGAGCTATCAAAAAATTTAAAAATCAGAAAAATAGAAAATCCCAAATTTTCTAAATTATTTTTATACTAGAAAATCTATTAATGACGTCATGCTAGAGTCAGCAATGAATTAAATAAATCGGCAAATCCCTAGTGGCTGACACATGGGACCCACCTGTCCATGAAATGAGTCCATGATCCAACAGTGGTCCACGGTGGACCGGGCGCATGGTGCATCTAACTCACCAACAAACATTGACGTGGCTTGTTGATTTAGCGACACAATAGCTCTAGACGCTAACGAGGCAACACTGTGGCAGCCACATGTCAATCCTTGAGACATGCCACGTCACACGGCGAAGCACGAGGACCTATGGTCGCTGGTGACGATGGCGAGGGGTACCATAGGAAAGATCTCATCGCCGTGCACCTGATGACGTGGTTATCTTCTACACTAGGGCTTCCGGGGATTCTGCGACTCAACAACCTTCCGGTGAAAGCAAGATGCACACCCGACGCGCCTTGACAAGATGAAGCTGATGAGATCGATGGTGAGCTCCAAGATGCATTGTCGAAGTTGAATCGACGATTTGAAACTCTCAACGATGCTCTGTGTACTCCTTCGATTCTGGTGAAATCATAGTGAAATCTCCCAAATCAACCTAAGATTTCGAAAGCTTAGTTCAAAGCGTAGCCACTACTCCCCTTCTATTGCTAGAAAAGTCCACAACATGCACGGGACGGAGAAGAATCCATGGCGGATACAGTGGCCCTATTCCGAGTCCTCAGAGATGACAACTAGCAGCCGTCCACTTGGCACAATGAACAAGCGCGACGCACGATGACACAGATCAATTTGGATTGCCCATGGGAATCAAATGGTCATAAAACACCAGAGTTTCAACTAACCCCTATCACTCTTAGCTTCACGATCAAAATCCGACAACCATGAACCCATAGTGTTACCCAAACCAACCTCAACTATCCGATCCAGATCGACGGTCTCGATTCTAGGGCAACACAATTAATGGCCCTTGGCTGGGCTTGACCTTGCTAGCATTAGGAAAAAGGGCTGGCCCAATAGGGTGTCGCCTTGACACTATTGAAAACATTTTTCAAACCTTTTCATAATTAAAATGATTCTAGAAAATAAATAAAGCCAAATAAAATAGCAAAAATATTAGAAAAGTTTTAGGAAAATTCTAAAAAATATTTTGAGATATTTAAAACTCAAATAAAATATTTTTTACAAAAGTTTATTTAAAATTTTCAAATATTTAATTAATTTTCACAATAATGCCAATTAAAAAATAATAAATAAATTTTAGAAAATTCCAAAAATCCCAAAATTCATAAAATGCATAAATACAATATTAAATTATATTGAACCAAAAAATTGAGATGTTACAACATCCAAAAGAGACTCTGTTGGATGGAAATATGTGGATTAGGGCATCATATAACTTAAAAACATATCTCTACTATATAAAATGAGAGTTTCTTCCCACGTCACTTCATCAAAATTACCCATCTTTGCCACTACTCTTTAATTACCCACCTTTGCCACTGCTCTTTAATTACCCACCTTTGCCGCTGTTAGTGCTCTTTGCAAATAAACTTTTTGTTGCAAATTGAGTTTTCGTTGCAACGCACGGGTACATGACTAGTGCACATTAAAGTGCTTTGGGTGCAGTTTGGTGAGAGTTAGGGCCTGTTTGTTTTAGCTTTGGATTCTCTAAAAGCTGATTCTGGATTGTGGTTGTAGAGAAGCTGATTCTCCAAAAGCTGGAATCCAAAAGTACATATAAAGTGGATTGTGGATTCTAGTATATATGGGTGGGCTGGATTGTGAGAATTGGATTCTAAAATCAGACTGTTTGTTTCTGATTCTGCTTTTGGGGTCAGAATCCAGAATCAAAAGCTAAAACAAACAGAGTCTTAGGAAAGGTACAACAGATAGGAAGAGGGCAAGAGGCGAACAATTGGCGCCAGTCTGTGTCTCGGACTCGCTCAGTCGTTCGATGGCTCCCTGTCTTGTTTCAATGAGCTGAGGCCTTAGGGTGACGACGCAGAGATGATGCTGAGGCCATTGTTTGGTTTATCTCTTTAGCAGAATAGCATCAGATTGTTCAAGGTAGAAGCAGCCAGATCATGGAATTATGAACTGTGCGGCCTGCACTGGCACCGCACTGTTGTACTAATGTGTATGTTCAGAACTCAACTACTTCTGCCCTTGACATTTGGTTTCTATTTCTACTACTTCCACTGTTGCCTGGATAGTAAACCCAAAACTCCAGATGTGGCAGTGATGAAAATCTTGGCCTGCAAAATGGTGATTTAGAGAATGTTGTTCATGGTAAAATAAAACTCCAATGATAAGGAAAAAGGCATCTTGCTTTTCATTCACTGATCAGATATTTGCTGTAATTTAAAAGATGCTTTCAAATGCTTAACCCAAGTTATCAGACTGAGGCAGAGGGCATCGGGAAGCTAAAATTACTGCTGCAAATTACACCACATGGCAGCAGTATAAACAACAGGTTTCAAACCCTTGTTTCTTCAACGCTTGCAACCAAACGCTCACGCCATCTCCAGACCCCGAGGCGTGCAAGCTGAAGAATCTGCTGAAAATGCTACCATTCCAAGACGACAAGCAACGAGCAAGCACTAAAGAAAAGCTTTGCATGGTGGACACGGACTATCAGCAAACACAAGGCAACAAAAACAAGGGAGCACACACAACTACGCTACTTGGCATGGTCAAACATAGAAATACTATTTTAACTGTAAAGTAGTAGTTATTACTGTAGAACTTCGAACTGAAAGTAGCAATCTCTTGGACCAAAATATCCACCAATCCAATACCCCTAACCTTGTAATTAAGGAGGAAGCAGAAATTTGTATGAAAAGCTTATTCTCATGAGGCTGCAGTATGCATTGAGTACACCCTTTCTTCAGGTTGTTATTTGTTCTATGTTCATTTATCAGTCAGTGTTATAATTTATAACATGCTGTAAATGATTTTTTTACTGACACATTTTTTGTACTCGTAGAAAACAAATGACTCATAATTAAAGAGCTTGCAGCATGGAGAGGAAGAAAACACCCTAATTCCAGCCTCTTCCCCGGACATGCTCTCAACTCAAACTACAAAACCTTGGTGTTTGGAGACCTTGTGGTTTGAGCTGTGACATGCCAAGGGACAAGTGGGTGGTCGCCCCAAGCTAGGGTTCTCTAGCTTAGCTTACCTTGTTTTGACATGTTCGGTGGCTTTGCCCATGTCTTCATCCCAAGTGGGTATAGAAAAACAAAAAGTAGTACAAGATTGGGAGCAACTAATGCTTGCTAGCTTATATTAAGAAAAGAAGTTGTTTTGCTTGGAGCTTTCCAGCCTACAAAACCTAGTTCTACATAAGTTTTTCAGCATGGTTAGTTGAGAGTTCAGATCATGAATATAATTGATGCGTGCTTTCAGTTTCAGATCAATTTGTCAATGACTAGGTTAGTAAGCAGCATCCACTGGCAATAAAATTTGCAGTTAATCTTGTGCCAAGGAGGGAATGGAATCTTAACCTGAATTGCTGGGGACAATTTTTTACATGGGTATCTAGAAATGAGATCTGCGCCCATGGCACTACATGAGCTGACCTAGGAAGTCTTGTCTGCTCAGCAAGTGATCAGGCAGATGCTATCTATCCTGATCTACAGCTTTAACTACTTGTTGTAGTACAAATTTTAATTTGGGTATAGTAAATGCATGAATAATTGTAAGATACAGCAAATGTACTAGGCTTTATTTATCTTAGTGCCTTGTCGTTGGCTCGTTGCCCCATCTTTGCAGTGAGTGGTCCTACTTTTGTCATCACAATAATTAGACAAACCAAGGGGATGCAGTTAATAAAATTTGGGAATTTCACTTCAAGGCTGAAGCAAGAACAGTTGCAGCCTTAGAGCAAGCTCAACTCATCCCCTAAACCTCCATCTATCGTAAATTATAAGGAGAATTAAAAAATATGAGTTCCAACCCAACCCCTATTTGGAATCCCTATTTTAGAGAGGTCCCTTCTCACCCATATATCTAGGGGCTTTCTCTTTGCCTCTACTATTTTCTTTGGCATTTTTTTATTCATTTTAAAATAATAATTCATGGGTGCAAAGTAATAATAATGTTTAGATAAATAATAGGGTTGACCGGTTGAGTAATAGGGAGTGTGGGTTGGAGACAAATTTGATATAGGATGTTCATAATTTTTATACCACCCCTAAATAAGTGATTTAGGGGGAAAATATAGGGATTTGAGTTGGAGTTGCTCTTATACCACCAAATGCTTGGAGATGGCTAAGCAGACAAGATCGATCAATCCTGAAAAACAGTATTTCTAAATTCAGAATAGATACTTCGGAATCCTGAAAAGTAGTACCACTTCACAATTCAAAAAGTAAATTTCACAAAACTATATTTTTCTTGTACAAACTATAAAAAACTATATATTTTAGCTTTTATTTCACGAAATTATAGATTTTATGAGAATTTGTGTCACAAAACTTCAGATTTTAGAATTGACCGTTTCTTTTAACGGGTCTAACAGCGTGGGCCCACAGGCAGCCTCACGCGCGAATAAAACGGGAAATGAGGACTTGTGTAACAAGGAACAGTTAATTCTAAAATCTGTAGTTTTGTGATACAAATTTTCCTGAAATCTGTAGTTTCATAAAATATGAGCTAAATCTATAGTTTTCTAATAGTTTATAAAAAAACTTATAGTTTTGTGAAATTTACTCCAATTCAAAATATATACTGTAGAGTTCGCTCAGATACCAATATCCAAAGTAGAACATCTGTTTTTAGCACAATGCTATCTTGGCAGAATTAGACAAATTATCCACAGAATCCAGGCAGATTTTGGCAATTAATAAGTATATCTGTGATGATGTGCCTGCCAACCTCAAATTTGTTTAACAAACATAAATATTTTGCACACCAACAAATCTATAAAACTACATCAAAAATTATATCTGAAACATTAGTTGATCAGTCACTAGCATTTCACAAATTTTTCGTAGAAATCTGACCAAGATATATACACTTCTGTGAAGATTGCAACATTCTCTGTGCCACAGAGTGGACAGGACCAGACGATGGAAGCATCAGTATATTTGGCCTCGCTACACACTTTTTTTTTTCATTTTGGGCACTCTTTGAAACAAAATTGTAAATTTAGTATTTTCTCTACTGCGAAAACATCAGCAATCGATATGTGTTACCTACCACGGTAGATCGTCGGTACCGTATTAGCTCTATCCACCGCAACATCTCTATAGTTAATTGCTTATCTGTAGCAGTAGGTAGATGAAAAAACATGTAAAAGGAACTAAATAGGCTATGAGGCCGATCAGAACTGGTTCTATCATTCACAATCACAGTAGCACTAGTCAGCAGTACGCAGCACTCAGCAGCAGCAGTGCAGCATGACTACTGGTCACTAGTCAGCAGCAGCAGTGCACCATGGATAGGGAAAGTTCCAGCCTTTTTGCGACAGCTCACAGTTTCACAATGCTTATGTGGCCATCGTTCACAGTAGTCACTAGTCAGCGAACATGAGTATCCGAGTCTGTGGCAAGTTGGCTAGAGCAACAACCATGCATAGGTCCACTCCATAGCATGATGCACTTCAATTCATACTGCATGGCTAGATTTGGTTTCTTTGCCCAATAATTCAAGTATATATATGAAATGGGAATAGTAAACACTAGTAGATTTGCTTATTGAGTTAAGAAAAGAATATAATATCAACATATATTTGAGATGCAAATATCATACAGTTATCATTAAGCAGGGTCAGTATCAGTTATTCAATGTGAGTATTTATTAACATTAAATTTTGCAACTAAAATAGAAAGAACTTATTTCCTTTGGGGCCTATCAAAAAATTAGTTATTAATCTGGTGGCAATGAAGTACGCAGGATATCATAAAAAATAAAATAGATAAAATAACATGAGTTTGTTTAATAACAAAAAAATTATCATACTCCCTCAGAAAAATATCGTGCAACGAAAAAAATGAAAATAAATATTATATTTTAAAAAGCATGAGGGCAGGGAGACAAGCCCACAAAATCAGTCAAGAAATAATCATTGAGACAAAACTTTTGCTTTAACCACTTAGAAAAATCATAGCCAAAAGTCCCAATAACATTGCATTAAATGGGAAAAAAGTCAATGCCCAAACACTTGCTTGCAACTAGTACTTTACACTCCAGACTCCACTCTGTGAGCCCCAGGGAGGAAAAAAAAAATAATAGTAAAGCCAATAATAAGGTACCAGACACTTTGTTTTTACTTGGTGGATGGTACTAAAGCACTGAGCTACACTAAAATAGTACCAGTACTTACCCCAAAGTGAAATAGGAACAAAAACCAAACGAATAAAAAAGTTGGTGTTGCTGCTGCTAGTTGTTCTTGGAAATGAATGCGACCTCCTCATGATGCAATGCATTTAGTGACATTGAAACCACTTGCAAGGAGTTTGGTGAGAGGAAGGAGGGGGGTGATTTCTGCATCTGAGCTTCATCCATTCCCATGAGCTGTGCTGTTCTTGCTAGATTTCAAGAGCCACTCCGATTCTCCACTGATTTGTTTGAGCATTGTTCTTGCCGCAAAGAAAAAAAAGTGGAGTCAAATCTGTAAGTTTTTCTTTACTCTTTTCTTTAATTTGAGTTCTTGATCCTGCCAAAAGCAAAAGCCCTCAACTTTTTGCTAGGAGAGAGTCCACAAGGAAAAGGTGAAGGGTGTCCTTGCATTTCGAATCCCCACCAATCCCTCCCCCTCCATTCCGCTCCAAAGAAAGCTGCAGTTCTTCTCCCCGAAAATCTGCTATTTCCCCACATCCAAATCCACTTCTTCCCATTTCCCTCCCAAGAAAACCTCAGATTTCTGCACCCAGAGCTCCACAGCCACAGTTCTTGATGATTCAATAAATGTTCAGTTTCTCACAATTCTGATCCATACACGCGCCCAGTTCTCCAAACCAAAGATCCAATTTTTTCCATCCGAAGCTGAAATTTTACGCCATTTCCGACGAAAATCTTGGATTTTTCCGCTCCACCAACTTCACTCCATGCCTCATTCAACTCGTTGATCCAAACCGCCACCGAAAAGCTGCGATTTTCCCGCCCGCGACCTTCGGTTTCTCGATCCAAGAACTCAGGGGAGGTCCATGCATCTCTTCCTATGGAAGCCGCTCTCCCACTGCGCCGCCATCCTCCTCGCCAAGAACCACCGGCGCCGTGGCGGCGGGGGCGGTGGCCATGGCAGCCACGGCCACCGTGACGACCCGTCATCGTTCCTCCGGCAGCTGCGCGACGCGCTCGACGCCGCGTCGGAGGACGGCTCCCTCTGCCCGCCGCCGGACACCGCTGGCGCCGACGCGGACGCCGCCGTCTCCCGCTCCCGCTCCCTCGCACGCCTGCGCGCGCAGCGCGACTTCCTCTGCGCCACCGCCCTGGGCGCCGCCGCTGGCCCGTTCCGCTCCCTCTGAGACCTCCCCCTCCTCCCCACGCGACAGCAAGCTTCCTATCCATGTACCCGGACTACGCCTCCACCTCCGACGTCGACCGCCTCCGCGTGGACCATTACTCCCACCTCGACGCCCCCGGCGCCGGCAGGGTCTGCCTAGACTACTGCGGCTTCGGCCTCTTTGACTCCAGCTGGGACTCCTCGTCATCGTCGTTCACATTGTCCGAGCTCAATGCCAATTTGAGCAACCACGCGCTCTATGGTGGCGCAGAGCCTGGCACGGCCGAGAACGACATCAAGGAACGGATCTTGGAGTACTTGAATGTGCCGGCCAGTGAATATGCGCTGGTGTTCACGGTGAGCCGAGGGTCAGCGTTCCGGCTGCTTGCTGAGTGCTACCCGTTCGAGAGCAACCGGAGGCTGCTGACCATGTTCGACCATGAGAGCCAATCAGTGAGCTGGATGGCGCAGAGTGCACGGGCGAAGGGAGCCAAGACGCGCACCGCATGGTTCCGGTGGCCCACACTGAAGCTCTGCTCAACGGAGTTGCGGAAGGAGATTGTGGGTAAGAGGAGGGCGCGACGACGGGATGCTGCTGTTGGGTTATTTGTGTTCCCTGCACAATCTCGGGTGACTGGCGCCAAATACTCCTACCAGTGGATGGCGCTGGCACAGCAGAATGGCTGGCATGTGATGCTTGATGCCGGTGCACTTGGTCCCAAAGACATGGATTCGCTGGGGCTCTCGCTGTTCCGACCAGACTTCATTATAACCTCGTTCTACCGGGTGTTTGGTGCAGATCCAACTGGGTTTGGTTGCCTTCTGATCAAGAAGTCGGTTATTGGGAGCTTGCAGGGCAGGAATGGGTGTAATGCTTCTGGGATGGTGAGGATTGTTCCAGTGTTTCCACAGTATCTGAGTGACTCCATTGATGGATTATATGCTTCGGATGGGCTCGAAGATGACTCTGGCATTCACAAAATGAAAAACCAGCTGATGCCCGGAATGGCTCCCAGCTGCCAGCATTTTCGGGTGTGTACACTTCCGCTCAGGTCAGAGAGGCATTTGAGGGTGACCCTGGTCGTGACAGCAGCTCGGATAGGGATGGAGCGAGCACCATCTTTGAAGAGACTGAGAGCATATCTGTCGGTGAGGTCATGAGGAGCCCAGCATTCAGTGAGGACTGCTCATCAGAGAATTCTTTCTGGGTTGATGTTGGCCAGAGCCCATTGGGGTCGCAGAAGTCTGGCCAGTTCAAGAAAGGGAAGCTGGGATCACCATTACCATCTTCTTGGTTCACTGGCAGAAAGAGTAACAAGAGGATGTCGCCGAACCTAGCATCCAGGATATCAAGAAGTCCACTTTATGATGGTCATGTGATTTCCTTTGATGCAGCTGTACTATCAGTCTCGCAAGATGTAGACTGCCTCAAGGAAGACCCTGAAGAAGAAATCTTTGAGAATGGCCGGAGAAATCATTTCAGGCAAGTTAGTGAAATCCAAGAGGAGCCAGAGGTTGAAGAGGTCGCATGCCAACATGCTATCAATGGCGGTGCAGATCACAAAGGAAGCGCAATAAGGAGGGAGACTGAAGGGGAATTTCGGCTGCTTGGAGGGAGGGATGGAAACAGCAGGTTTGCTGGGGGTCGGCTCTTTGGTGTTGAAGAGATCGATGGGGCTATAAGCATGGGGCGTAGGGTTTCATTCAGCACTGAAGCGAATATGATTGCTGACAGGCTACATCGGGCCTCAGATGCTGCGAAGCTTCTGGATATGCGTTTCGTGTTGATGATGGTTGTGTAAGTGATGGGTATGATGATGCTCAGGACTGGGGCAGTAGGGAACCGGAGATAATTTGCAGGCACATTGATCATGTTGATATGATGGGGCTCAACAGAACAACTCTTAGGTTAAGATACCTGATCAATTGGCTAGTATCTTCGCTGTTGCAGCTGAAGTTGCCAGACTCAAAAGGTGGTGATGGAGTCCCTCTTGTCCACATTTATGGTCCAAAGATTAAGTATGAAAGGGGAGCGGCTGTTGCTTTCAATGTGAAGCAAAGTGATGGCACTTTCATTAATGCCGAAGTAGTTCAGAAGATTGCTGAGAAAAATGGCATATCTCTTGGCATCGGTATTCTTAGTCATATAAAGGTAGATCTGAACCAAAAACAATTAAATGGAGCTCTAGATATACCTGAGGCTTCCATTTATAAGAATGGTAACAAAGACAGTAAAAAGGTGACTGTAAGAGTTGAAGTTGTGACTGCTTCTCTTGGCTTCCTCACCAATTTTGAAGATGTGTACAAGATGTGGGCATTTGTTGCCAATTTTCTAAATCCTTCATTTCTGGAAATTAGCGCCTCACCATTTGTGCTGACCACTCAGAAGGACAAACTTGAGCTTGATGTGTAATTTAGCAACCACCGAAGGAGAGGAAGGTGATTTTCTCCTTTTGTTAAAGCATATATTTTCTTTTATGTTTTCGAGGGTAATTGGTAGTGGATTTAGCAGATTTGTTAATTCTTTTTTGCCTAGTTCCTCGACATGTGACTTGCTTTTGTTTCATGTAGAGTTTGCTCAAATATGTACCAGCAGCTCATCAGTAGAGCTTCTTTCCACTGAACAATGTTTGTAAAGCAGCTCACTGGAAATGAAATAGTTTGAGTGCTTTGTGATAACAGCTTGGTTAGGAATGTGCTCATTATGCAGTCTGTACATCTTCAGTTCCTATTGTCTTTTGATATATTCTCATCTGCAGTTCTTGCTTAAACCTGCTACTTTGTTTGTAGATCATTGATAATTAATCAATGTTGCTTCATACTTCTTTTTTGTTCGTGAGGTAAACACAAAAACCGCAGATGACGAGGAGCATTTTTAGGTTTCAATTTTTCTTGGCATTTCATTATAGTCAGTCTGTTCAACCTATTTATGTCTTCTAGAAGTAGAACCGTCCAGTTGTATTTGAAGACTGTGAATACCTTTTTTTTTCCTTTTTGGTGAACATCAATCATGTATTATCTCAGTCTGGGGTTGTCTCTTGTTCTTTTTATATTAAGTTGTTTTGGCAGGATCGCTAATAAGCTGAAAATTGAGTGCCTTCGATAACTTTGATCCAAATAAATCACACATCTTCTTTGTTCTGTGTACTACTAAAGTCTTTACCTACATTGGTCCACAACATACACATTCTTATCATCTTGTCTGAGATGGAGGTGCTCACATGGAGAAGGTCCTGTATAATCATTAATATTCCCTTTGTGCTAGTAAACCGCTTAGGAATATCCACTGCAGATTTATTTGGTGCGTGTCTTTTGATGGTCCCAATTTACTGTGTATGACTTTTGATGGTCCCCATTCACTAGGAATCTACATCAGGAACTCCCATCATTGATCCACTCTTGTGAATTGTAATATCTTGAGATATCTCTTGTGGTCCAGGGTAACACCAATGCGATGGTCCCTTTCCCTTTGTGCTGGTAAACTAACATCGGGAACTCATCACAAACCATAATCTATCTTTTGTTACGTCTTGTCAATGTTGAGTACAAGTTTGTACGGTAATTGGTCATGTACTCATTTGCTTTGTTAAATTTTTATGCTTCAACAATGGTGATTTTTTGATTTTTCCTTTTGAAGTACAAATGGTAAAACGCACACCATTTTATATCTTTGATATATAGAAGATACTAAAATTCTGTTACACCGGGCTCTAAAGTGATACAGCAAGCATACATCATTGTACTTAATATAGCAAAAACCATTGCACTTCTGTTTATGCACCCTATCAATATGCACATAAGGGTGATTAAAAATTAGGTTATCAGGAGAAAGTGATTGGTTTTTTCACATATTTTAAATTTTAATTAATTTAACAAACATTATGCACTTATGCTTGTGTCGACTTGATGGATGATGAACATATCTGAATCTAGATTGTGTTTTTTAGTAAATAAATTAAATATAGAATTGTTTAGTTTTGTTGGAAGTGGAGACAAGGTTATCATACTTGATGTCTATGGCAGAAAGCCCTGACCGATTGTAACCTGATTAGGCATGGCTGATTCTGACCTGTTCAGTGGCTTTTCACTCAATTTGACAGTTGACAGCCAGAGATGCAGGAACATCTTTCCCAGGATTACCGTTGCAGGGCAGTGTCAGTGTCTTCACTGGACTAACAGCGCTCACCGATTTCAGTTCAAGTCTATTCTCCTCTTATTAATCAGTTGTACTCTTTTGTTCATACTGGGTTTTAATTTCAGTTGTACTCTTTTGTTCATCCTGGGTTTTAATTTATGTAGTTATTTATATCTTGGAAGTGTTAAATGTGGGCACGATGAAAAAAAAACTGTAAATTTTGGGTTCCCCTAGATAGCTGAAACTTTTGCACTACTACTGTTGCCATTGCTTTGGAGTTGTGGCAACGGTTATCTGGCAAAGATCTCTCGTTTTGGTCTGTGTTATTGTTTTTGCTATTTAGGTGTCAGCTGCACCACACGGTAATGACAAAATCCCCTACAGCATTCTTTAGTATTGCTGTTTTTCCTTATCTCCTTGGACTTACTAAAAGAAGGAAATGATAGATTCCTTGCAGCTTTTGGTGCTCAAAGGTCAAAAAGTTTCCAACAGTAAGCCTGCCTGTATGTGTTATGTATGACCGGGGTTGGGCTCTTCGGAAGCATTGTTGGCTTGTGGAGCTTCTTGGCAAAGGTTAGACCGTAAGAGTATTGTCTTTCTAGATCTTTAGATCATGCAATGAGGACTGTCCTGAATGCAGGCAGCCTTATGTGCATAACTTACTTCCTGTTGTCCTGGTAGGCCAATGCATGATTTATTGGATACTGTAAGTATGCATTCTGAGAAGACATAGGATTGAATGAAAATACTTTATACTTCTAGAAACGTGGCTCTAGTTCTTTGAAGTACTTGTTACTTTCAGGCTCCCTTCTTTGAATTATTTGACCTAAAAACATGATTGCTGCGCGAGGTTGGCGTATCACTTGCAGTGCAAAATTTTTTTTTCGCTCTAGTCGAGGCTAGCACAGCCCTACAAATTCGATTGGCCTTTTTGCTTGTTCTTTTTTTTTCCTTCTCTTTTGGGAACAAAAGGATAGCACCTGCCCCACAATCACCAAATATGGCTGATGTTGGTGTTGAAATTAGTTCAACCTATCCATCCCCTGTCACCCCTGTTTGTATCAGAAAATGGACACAGTTTGATAAATGTATTTTTCACACCTTTATTTCTTTCATAAGTGAGAACCCCCAGCAATCTAGGTATGTATTGGTGTGCTTATAAATAAGGCCAGGTTCTGTCGGTTCAGTTCTCACAAGATTCACCCTTTGTGGTCCAACAAACACAAATGTAGACTTGTACCGTGTTTGCTATATACTCCCTCCATCCAAGTTTATAAGACTTATGTTTTGAATGGTCTTGTCTATAAATATAAGGCTTGCGTGTAGATTTAACGAGGTCTTTCCTTCCGTACCTATTATCTCTCATCTTCTAATACAATTAAGTTATTTTCTCTTATACCTTTCTCAATTTCAACATAACTTTAATCCTCGCAAAGTCAAAATATGTCTTATATTTTTGGATGGAGAGAGTACTTGCCTACCTAGCAGTACAAATGGCATGAGATGTGAAGTTCATGGTCATGACCAATTGACCACCACTCTAGTACATGAAATTAGTATTTTCAATTTGCATTTAAGCTAAACAAGGTAGGCTAGATATCCTACACACTCACACCTTGGGCAGCAAAGTTGTCTTTTTTGTTATAAAATTTTAACTCTACATATGTATAAAATTTCAAGTTCAAATTTATTCTTTGTTAAGAGTAACCAAAATGAGAAAAATCTCACAAATGATAAATCAAAAGAAAAGGAAAAAGGAAGACATACTACTACTCATAGCAAACTTGGCTTTTTTTTGTTTCTTTTAAATTCTAACACATTTTGAATTTGAAGTCGAATTTTTAAAGGGTGCTAGAACATTCTATAGACTGTCATCAATTTTTTCGAATTTTATGATGATTTGATGCAAAAACAGTGCATAGGAAAATCACTCTTCTCCAAGGAGTGAGTGCAAATAGGATATTGTTGGCTAAAATATAAACTGATCCATCTAAACATTCAATCTTACTCTGCTTCTCCACTTAGTCGACACACTTAGTATCTTCAGAAATTGCCCTGCTTCCTCAGGTTCCCATGGAATCACTACCATCTCTTTGCTCAAACCCAGGTTAGCCTTTGAACTTCCTCATCTTCACTTCTAGCTAGTCAGAGTAGAAATCCATCTCCTGTAACTTCAAGCCCAGGCCTAACCAATCTATAGTGAGGAACTTTTGCAAATTTGTTTAGAACAATATCTAGTGCAGCACTCACAAGTAGAACTTTCAACTATTTGTACTGTCCTCTGTTGCAACAATGTAGAGTTCCTGGCAAAATTACTGAAGTTTTAGGGTTTTGCCTGTCACATACTTGCCTACGTGCTGTTATAATCAAAAGTTGGTCATTTATCATGTGCTTCCAAGTGTGTTTGCCTTTGCATGAATTATATTTGAAGTTTGTGGGTGTATCTAGGAGAAGCATCGTTTTTGCGTAAACCAGTGGGAGCTTTGTGTACAAGCTTTCAAAAACTCTAAAAATATTAGTGGACATAGAGGAGATATTATCTATGGCCTTGCGAAATTTTATGATCAAACTCATGTTGATATGATGGGGCTCAACAGAACAACTCTTAGGTTAAGATACCTGATCAATTGGCTGGTAACTTCGCTGTTGCAGCTGAAGTTGCCAGACTCAAAACATGGTGACGGTGTCTCTCTTGTCCACATTTATGGACCAAAGATTAAGTACGAAAGGGGAGCGGCTGTTGCTTTCAATGTGAAGCAAAGTGATGGTACTTTTGTTAATGCCGAAGTTGTTCAGAAGATTGCTGAGAAAAATGGCATATCTCTTGGCATCGGTTTTCTTAGTCATATAAAGATAGATCTGAACCAGAAACAATTAAATGGAACGCTAGATATACCTGAGGCTTCCTTTTATAAGAATGGTCGCAGAGACAGTAAAAAGGTGACCGTAAGAGTTGAAGTTGTGACTGCTTCTCTTGGCTTCCTTACCACTTTTGAAGATGTGTACAAGATGTGGGCATTTGTTGCCAAGTTTCTAGATCCTTCATTTCTGGAAAGTGAGCACCTCACCATTGCTGCGGACCACTCAGAAGGACAAACTTGAGCTTGATGTGTAATTTAGCAACCAGTGAAGGAGAGGAAGGTGATTTTTCTCCTTTTGTTGAAACATATATTGTCTTTTATGTTTTCAGGGGGTATTTGGTAGTGGATTTAGCAGATTTGTTTATTCTTTGCCTAGTTCCTCAACATGTGACTTTTGTTTCATGTAGAGTTTGCTCAAATATGTACCAGCAGCACATCAGTAGAGCTCCTTTCAACTGAACAATGTTTGTAAAGCAGCTCACTGGAAATGAAATAGTTTTGAGTGCTTTGTGATACAACTTGGTTAGGAATGGAATTTATTCATTATGCAGTCTGTACATCTTCAGTTCCTATTGCTTTTGATATATTCTCATCTGCAGTTCTTGCTTAAACCTGCAACCTTATTTGCAGATCCTTGATAATTAATCAATGTTGCTTCATACTTCTTTTTTGTTCGTGAGGTAAACACAAAAACCGCAGATGACGAGGAGCATTTTTAGGTTTCAATTTTTCTTGGCATTTCATTATAGTCAGTCTGTTCAACCTATTTATGTCTTCTAGAAGTAGAACCGTCCAGTTGTATTTGAAGACTGTGAATACCTTTTTTTTTTCCTTTTTCGGTGAACATCAATCATGTATTATCTCAGTCTGGGGTTGTCTCTTGTTCTTTTTTATATTAAGTTGTTTTGGCAGGATCGCTAATAAGCTGAAAATTGAGTGCCTTCGATAACTTTGATCCAAATAAATCACACATCTTCTTTGTTCTGTGTACTACTAAAGTCTTTACCTACATTGGTCCACAACATAGACAATCATATGATCTTTTCTGAGATGGAGTTGCTCGCCTGGAGAAGGCCCTATATAATCATTAATATTCCTTTTAGTAAAACAAAATTAGGAGTATCCACTACAGATTTATTTGGTGCATGTCTTTTGATGGTCCCAATTTACCTTGTGTATGGCTGTTGATGGTCCCCATTAACTAGGAATCTACATCAGGAACTCCCATCATTGATCCACTCTTGTGAATTGTAATATCTTGAGATATCTCTTGTGGTCCAGGGTAACACCAATGCGATGGTCCCTTTCCCTTTGTGCTGGTAAACTAACATCGGGAACTCATCACAAACCATAATCTATCTTTTGTTACGTCTTGTCAACGTTTACAAGTTTCTACGGTAATTGATCATGTACCCATGTGATATGTTAAATTTTTGCGCTTAAAGAATGGTGATTCATGTTTCCTTTAAAGTACAAATGGTAAAACATATATTATATCTTTATATGTAGAAAATAGTAAAATTCTGGTACACTGGGATTTAAAGTGATACAACAAGCATGCATCATTGTATTTAATATAGCAAAAACCATTGCACTTCTGTTTATGCACCCTATCAATATGCACATAAGGGTGATTAAAATTAGGTTATCAGGAGAAAGTGATTGGCTTTTTTCACATATTTTAAATCGTGTTTAATCTAACAAACATTATGCACTTATGCTTGTGCCAACTTGATGGATGATTAAGATATCTAAATCTGGATTGCGTTTTTAATTCAATGCATTAAATATTGAATTTTTTAGTTTTGTTGGAAGCAGACACAAGGTCATCATACTTGATGTTTATGGCAGAAAGCTCTGGCTGATTCTTACGTGATTAGGCCTGGCTGATTCTGACCTGTTCAGTGGCTTTTCACTCAATTTGACAGTTGACAGCCAGAGATGCAGGAACATCTTTCCCAGGATTACCGTTGCAGGGCAGTGTCAGTGTCTTCACTGGACTAACAGCGCTCACCGATTTCAGTTCAAGTCTATTCTCCTCTTATTAATCAGTTGTACTCTTTTGTTCATACTGGGTTTTAATTTCAGTTGTACTCTTTTGTTCATACTGGGTTTTAATTTATGTAGTTATTTATATCTTGGAAGTGTTAAATGTGGGCACGATGAAAAAAAAACTGTAAATTTTGGGTTCCCCTAGATAGCTGAAACTTTTGCACTACTACTGTTGCCATTGCTTTGGAGTTGTGGCAACGGTTATCTGGCAAAGATCTCTCGTTTTGGTCTGTGTTATTGTTTTTGCTATTTAGGTGTCAGCTGCACCACACGGTAATGACAAAATCCCCTACAGCATTCTTTAGTATTGCTGTTTTTCCTTATCTCCTTGGACTTACTAAAAGAAGGAAATGATAGATTCCTTGCAGCTTTTGGTGCTCAAAGGTCAAAAAGTTTCCAACAGTAAGCCTGCCTGTATGTGTTATGTATGACCGGGGTTGGGCTCTTCGGAAGCATTGTTGGCTTGTGGAGCTTCTTGGCAAAGGTTAGACCGTAAGAGTATTGTCTTTCTAGATCTTTAGATCATGCAATGAGGACTGTCCTGAATGCAGGCAGCCTTATGTGCATAACTTACTTCCTGTTGTCCTGGTAGGCCAATGCATGATTTATTGGATACTGTAAGTATGCATTCTGAGAAGACATAGGATTGAATGAAAATACTTTATACTTCTAGAAACGTGGCTCTAGTTCTTTGAAGTACTTGTTACTTTCAGGCTCCCTTCTTTGAATTATTTGACCTAAAAACATGATTGCTGCGCGAGGTTGGCGTATCACTTGCAGTGCAAAATTTTTTTTTCGCTCTAGTCGAGGCTAGCACAGCCCTACAAATTCGATTGGCCTTTTTGCTTGTTCTTTTTTTTTCCTTCTCTTTTGGGAACAAAGGATAGCACCTGCCCCACAATCACCAAATATGGCTGATGTTGGTGTTGAAATTAGTTCAACCTATCCATCCCCTGTCACCCCTGTTTGTATCAGAAAATGGACACAGTTTGATAAATGTATTTTTCACACCTTTATTTCTTTCATAAGTGAGAACCCCCAGCTATCAAGCTATGTATTGGTGTGCTTATAAATAAGGCCAGGTTATGTCGGTTCAGCTCTCACAAGATTCACCCCTTGTGGTCCAACAAACACAAATGTAGACTTGTACCGTGTTTGCTATATACTCTCTCCATCCAAGTTTATAAGACTTATGTTTTGAATGGTCTTGTCTATAAATATAAGGCTTGCGTGTAGATTTAACGAGGTCTTTCCTTCCGTACCTATTATCTCTCATCTTCTAATACAATTAAGTTATTTTCTCTTATACCTTTCTCAATTTCAACATAACTTTAATCCTCGTGCAAAGTCAAAATATGTCTTATATTTTTGGATGGAGAGAGTACTTGCCTACCTAGCAGTACAAATGGCATGAGATGTGAAGTTCATGGTCATGACCAATTGACCACCACTCTAGTACATGAAATTAGTATTTTCAATTTGCATTTAAGCTAAACAAGGTAGGCTAGATATCCTACACACTCACACCTTGGGCAGCAAAGTTGTCTTTTTTGTTATAAAATTTTAACTCTACATATGTATAAAATTTCAAGTTCAAATTTATTCTTTGTTAAGAGTAACCAAAATGAGAAAAATCTCACAAATGATAAATCAAAAAGAAAAGGAAAAAGGAAGACATACTACTACTCATAGCAAACTTGGCTTTTTTTTGTTTCTTTTAAATTCTAACACATTTTGAATTTGAAGTCGAATTTTTAAAGGGTGCTAGAACATTCTATAGACTGTCATCAATTTTTTCGAATTTTTATGATGATTTGATGCCAAAAACAAAGGGTGAGTGCATAGGATATGTTGCCCTGAACCAATCTTACTCTGCTTCTCCACTTAGTCGACACACGTATCTTCAGAAATTGCCCTGCTTCCTCAGGTTCCCATGGAATCACTACCATCTCTTTGCTCAAACCCAGGTTAGCCTTTGAACTTCCTCATCTTCACTTCTAGCTAGTCAGAGTAGAAATCCATCTCCTGTAACTTCAAGCCCAGGCCTAACCAATCTATAGTGAGGAACTTTTGCAAATTTGTTTAGAACAATATCTAGTGCAGCACTCACAAGTAGAACTTTCAACTATTTGTACTGTCCTCTGTTGCAACAATGTAGAGTTCCTGGCAAAATTACTGAAGTTTTAGGGTTTTGCCTGTCACATACTTGCCTACGTGCTGTTATAATCAAAAGTTGGTCATTTATCATGTGCTTCCAAGTGTGTTTGCCTTTGCATGAATTATATTTGAAGTTTGTGGGTGTATCTAGGAGAAGCATCGTTTTTGCGTAAACCAGTGGGAGCTTTGTGTACAAGCTTTCAAAAACTCTAAAAATATTAGTGGACATAGAGGGAGATATTATCTATGGCCTTGCGAAATTTTATGATCAAACTCATTTACGTCTGGGAGAAACAAAAAAGCGAAGCAGCTGAAACAGGAAATCACTATGCAAACCTACATTTGTCCTTTTTGTTTGTCCCAATTGCAGTAAACTTGCAAGCCCATAAAACATCTCGCTATCTTGACATTTTTTTTGGAAGCCTTCACACAGAGTTCCCATGGGGTTCTCACCCGATATATCTGCTAGTGCTAAAGTTTCTCTAACAAGTTGATCTCAATTAACATGGTATAAGTGGTCACACGTAGGGCTAGATATCGAGTCGAGTCGACTCGACTCGTTAAACTCGTTAAGATAACGAGCCAACTCGACTCGACTCGTTTTCTTAACGAGTTGAAAGCTCAACTTGGCTCGACTCGTTAAAAACTCAAGTTGGCTCGAGTTAGCTCGTTAACCTTGTTATGATGCTTGTCAGTGGAGGAGAGGAGCACAACGGCGATGAAGGTGTCAGAAGCAAGGGCGAGGGTGGAGACGCAACCAAGCTGAGAATTGGGGAATTGCGGATGTGAAATGAGGAAAAAGAATCGGGTCTGAAGCTTGAAGGAATGGGGTTAGGGTTACAGACTTATAGTGTTTTTTTTCCTGACTTGTTAAGCTCGTTAGCTCGCTCGTTTAACTCGTTATCTTAACGAGTTCAAAACCCAACTCGACTCGACTCGTTAAGGAACAAACTCGAGTCAAGTCGAGTCGAGTTTCCGAGTACTCGTTAAACTCGCGAGTTTCGAGTTTTTTTTCCACCCCTAGTCACAGGATGAGAAAATGTTTCACAAGATGCAAGGAGTGCATTGTATATCATTATTGGCGCCACGTGGGGAAAAGTAGTTTCTTCAAGATTGTAACCGGTGATTTCATGGTAAGACATTGTCATTTGCTGTTCTTGTGCACCAGGGTATATCTTCTGTAATGTTTTTAGGTTGCTATTTTCCGGGAGAATGGAGATATTGAGCCAGTGATTTGATAATTTTGATACTGAAGTTGTGAGTTTGAAAATCAATTTTGTTGAATATCTTTGCCAAAACAATTCCTTTAGCATGTCAGGATAATCAAATTTCTATTAATATTGACAAGAGCAAACATTCATGTACTTGGTTTTCTAGTACTCCCTCCTTTTTTTTAAATGATTTTTTAGAACCTGTATATCAATATATTTGGAACTATCTAGATTGGCAATATGAAAACTGTATCACTAGATTTGTCTTTTTTATTTTGTTCATTCTGATGTACGGGGTCATTTTTGCAAAATAACCGTTTGAAGAACATGTTTGTGATTTCAGATTTTCTGGAGGACTTATTTCACAAAAAAACGTACCTTGTGGCTTCTTGAGAGCTCTCCAAATCTTCCAAGCATAAGATATACTAGATTGGGTCGCGCGCGATGCCGCGCCGCGAGGAAAAAATCTGGCACGAGTTTTTTCCAAATCAAATTTGCGGAACCACGGTTCTCTTTTTTTCGAAATGTTTTTTTCCGGGTCTAGTCTAAAAAAAACTGACGAAAGGACCCAAACACAATTTCCAATTCAGCTATAAACCCTCGACGAATCCGCGTTTGTTTTAGAAAACCACGCGAAGGGACCTAAATATCATTTCGAATTTTTTCGGGTCTATTCTAAAAAAAATCGATGAAAGGACCTAAACGCGTTTTCCAATTCAGCTATAAACCGCGTACAGGGACCTAAATGTAATTTCAAAATTTTTCGGGTCTATTTTACTTAAAAAAACTTCCGAAAGGACCTAAACGTGATTTTTAATTTTCCCAAAAAGACATAAACGCGATTTCTGAATTTTTGAGGGGCCTCACCTCGGGATACGACACGTGGACGCCTTGGTTGCTCTCCAATCTTTGTGGCTTTAATATATAGTGTATACTAGGAAGATAAGCGCGCGCCGCGCGTGTGAGCGGAAAACGATTTCCCGTTTTTTTGAGAAAAAACAGATCGAGATGTATTTTCTATTTTTTGGAGGGTCTTTCGGTTTTTTCTTGGGAAAATGGAACAAGACGTTTTTTTAAATCTTCGTAGGATCTTTCTACTTTTTTTTTTGGGAAAATGGATCGGAACAGAAAAATAGACAAAGGCGTAGCTTCTAAATCTTCGAAAGATTTTTTTTGTGGTGGCACTCGGACACTCTCTAAGGTCCTGCAACCTCTCAACTTTAACACATAGTATATATTTTCTTGGGAAAGACGGAGAAAGAATCTTCTTTTGCCGAATTTAACACTCTATACGTTCAACCGTCAATAATACATGCTTCGAAAAATACTATAGATCGAATTGCAAAAAAAACTATAAAGATATAACCGTACACATATTTCTCAATCCGGAAAATAGAAGAAACCGAGTTACGGGGAAAAATAGAGAGATAGAGTTGTAGAAATATCCCTTTCAACGAATTATTTGGAAAATATTGGAGACCGAGCTGGAAAACCAAGGTGAAAAAATAGTATAGAGGAAAAAGGGTGAAAAATTATTAGAGATGACAACCTTCTTTTGTCGAGCTTAACATTCTACGTGTTCACCGAGTAATAATACATGTTTTAAAAAATATCAGAGATCGAGATGGAAAATCGAGCTGGGAAAAAAGTCTAGAGATAGAGCTGCACACATATTTCTGGTGATGAAAATATTTTTTCTGGGAAAAACGGAGAAAGGACCTAGACGTAAGGAGCAAGAGCCTGTTTGTTACGTTTTTGGACTTGTCCGCTATCCTGAAAAATTAGAAAAGGGCTTGTTCGCGATTTGAATTTAACAGGAGCTTTTTTCCGTAAAATAGTGCATGAGTGACCCAAACGCGATTAAGAAAAAAATATCTTCCTCTCACAAAAAACCGCGAAAGACCTATTTGTAATCTATAGGGATCTATCCGTAATTCGAAGAAACGGAGGGGTTTTTTCGCGAATGTGTGTAGGGTGACACGTGACATAGCTCTCCTTTCGGCAATTCTATGAGCTTTAATAAAGGTGGTATATTATTCCGAAGAATAAAATGTACTTTGATCTTATTTAACAAACTAGTTTTGTAAGCCCTCTTGATTGCCTTTACAGTGACTGTCTTAAGTAAAAAAGTGTTCTCATTTGTTTATTCTTACGACGAGGCCTGGCGTGCCACTTGTATAGTGATAATGGCCACGAAGGCAATACAACCAAGTGTACGAATGTTCCAAAGTGGAATGGAAAGTAATGAAATGAAGTAAAGTAATCGGCGAGGTACTAAGCGAGTAGATAATGTGACCAGTGATGAAGCATATAGCGAAAGGATTTGAATGGGGCTTATGGGAAGCACGAATATCATATCCAGTGCCTACTAATATAGTGCATCCGAGAGAAAAAAAAGGTCTACTTGCATACCAGATTCAACATCCAGTGCATGGTGCCTCTGAAACACGTAAAAGGTATGCAAGGAAACATCCATGGAATGATATGAAACACTAAGATGAGTTGGTAAACAGGTACTTTTTATTATCTTTAAGAGGTACTAAAATATATATTGAGCTGGTACTAAGAGGTATCAAAAGTTTAAAATATAGAGGTACTAAGAGTACAAAGTTTAAAGGTAATTTGATGGTACCTCCCAATGATAGTAAAAACTCAATAAAAAAAAGCATCACTGCATCTCAAAAAGGAAGAAAGAAAGAAATATGCATCCACAGCAATGGGAGGGACTTCATTGTACTATTAACATTTGCGGTGCAATGCGGTGAGCACTTGGAGCTCATGGTAAGCTATTTCTTCAGTTTCTTTTTACAGAGGCTATTTCTTCAGTTCAACATCTGAACCGAGGTTCTTGGCTTCTTGCAATTAGCGTCGTGTATACTTGCCACTGAACTTGCCTGAAGCCCTGAAGCACTCATATCCTTCCTTGTACTGTTAACATTTGCCTTCTGAAGTAAAAAAACATTTGCCTTGTGTGTGAAGCAGACAAAATCAACTCTGCATCTGAGTGGCGGAGCTAGAAAATTTACGTTGGAGATGCACCATTGATGCTTTCGTACGAAAGATTCACAGGGAGCCACATGGTAAGAGCAAAAAAGATAACAGTCTTTCTACAAAATCTGAACAGAAGGCATGAGATACAATCTGCATCTAATTTCCTCAGGTACTATCAAGTTGTAATAAAGTATAAATACAATCTGAACTATAGCTAGCAAAGGTATATACATAGTTTTAAAAACTTTCGGGGTGCCTTTGCATACCGGACACCAGAGCTAGGTCATCCGCCCGTGCTGCATACCGAGGCTGGAGGTGGTTCGTCGACGGCAACCGGCCGCGTCAGGGGCGACATTGGCGTCTGCCTGCTCCAGCTGCTCGAGAGCAAGCTCGCCATGGACGCCTGCATCATTCATTCGCCAAGATTGAGAAGAAGAATTAATGCAACGCAGCATGTTTTTTAAAAGCTTGAATCTCTCCATATGCCGATCTGGTTTGGCTACGAAATTTCGCGCCATGTTTCGCCGCTCCTCCCCCCATCCCTACGATTTTTCCCGGGATTTTTGGCGGCAGTTTGATTCGTGGAAGGGAGCCGGGAGCGGGAGAGCAGCTCAGACCTCTCGAGAAGACGAGAACTACAGGGGCCTATCGCCCGTGTATATTCAGGTCTCTAACGTCCGAATATAAGTAAAAAAATTTACATTCAGATCCCTATCGTCTGAATATAGGACGATCGCTTCAAATCCGGACGATGGATGCCTATTTTTGCAAAAAAATTCCGTTGATTAGTTTTGAAAAAAGATTTAAAATAAATATTAAATAAAAAAATTCGCCAGCTGTGACACTAGGTCGTGACGGAGTGGGCGGCACTTGTACTGTACTGGGCTATGTAAGTTTGTCGGAGCGGAGCGCTCATCTCCTCGACTGCCCTTCCCTCTCCTTCCTCTCTCTCTCTCTCACCTCCGTTGCCTCCCTCTTCCGTCGCGTTGGTTGTAGCTCCGCGCACATTCTCCGCCGTCTTTGCCCCTGCCTCCCGCTATGGCTAGCAACGAGCTTGCGACGAGTTCGCCGCCTCACAACGCTAGTATGGTTATACACAGAGGGTTCGGATTTAGAAGTCCGGTCCCGACACCGCCCCACCCTCTGCCACTACCCACCGCTTGCCGGACAACGTCACACTTGTCCGTCCTCCTGCTGCCCTACCGGGAAGGCACAAAGCGGTATACCATTTTGTAGTCTTTCACAATGGTTTATCAAATTTGAAAGTTTTTATCAAACCTGTAAAATCAATAATCACATTTTTCTCTCTTAAAAAAATGTCTCTTGATTCGTGTTAGAGTTTCTAGCCATTCTGTTTCTACCTTTCTTCTTTCCAGTGACACCTGTTTTAGAATGATTAAGATGAGCAACCCTTGTAAAAGATGCAGGCAGTGGGATGAATTCTACTACTGGAATCACACAGATGATCAAGACAACTATTTCTTCAAGGTTATATTTGGAGATTTTCGACATGGAATGGTATGCCAATTTACCTACAATTAATACTGCCTCTGGGAAATCTTTCTTGTTTGAACTCCTTGAAATTTTCAATTGGAAGAAGAGAAATGTACCCATCATTTGTTTAAACTCGTTGAAATTATCAATTGAAAGAAGTATATCGGGAGTATTTACTCATCATTCACACGATTTATTTGGTGCAAATCATTCGAATATTCTGGCTCGTGATGCTACGTCGCCAAAATCCAATCTTCGCGAGCAGGCGCCGACAGAATTCAATCTTCACGAGCAGGCGCTGCTGGAATAACGTGCGGGGTGCCCACGAGTCGAGCGATTGAAGCCTTTTTTTTCTACGACACGTTATGTTTTTCAGCCAACAACACCATTAGACATGCACCACCAACATAATCAATGGTTTGGAAGATAAATTACCGGCATTTTTCGCCGGCCAGCTATTATTCCTCAAAGGGACCCGAGGTTCGATAGAGGGGATCTTCACGGAAGGACACCTATGGACTCTCTCCAGGGATCCTCGTAGACAAAGATTAAAGAACACGTCGATGTACCCAGGTTCGGACCCCCAATGCGGGTAATAGCCCTACGTCCTGCTTTGACTCCTGTTAATATGATCTGGGGGGATTACAAGTGCATCATCCACGCCCCGGATTCTACTCGAACCCTCTAGTCATTCTTCTTCCCTTCCTTTCTACTAGCTTTCTTCGGTTCTATGTTCTCTTAGTGCTCTCCTTCTCTTGCCTCCTTCCCCTCTTGCCTTCTCCCCCCCTCTCTCACATGCACCGGACTCCCATTATATAGGCGGGGCTGGCTCGGGCATGTGAGAAGGATAACATCGCAATGATTATATTTCATTTATTACATCAGTCACTGTAGCCCCATCCTCTGGCCTCATTCTTTGCACCATCGTCCAACTCCACCCGGTCCGCCCGGGATGTAACCTATATAGGACTGGTTAGGTGCAGTACGTCAGAGGGATAAGCTATCATGCCATCAGCGAAGCCACATGCATTTAATGGTTCTGACGCAGGTTGTCGGGGGAGAAGACTTCAGGGTGAAGCTCCCTATTTTGCCTACGTACATCTTCATACCGGCCGTGTACCCCGGCTCTTCGGACCAAACCACATAGCGATGCCGCCGTGCAGTGGCTTGATCGCCCACCGCTCACCGGCCGTCCACGCTGGCCTGATCGCCCGATAGTGAGGCGTGCTCGCCCACCGCCACTCGTTAATTTGTTGAGCTTGTGCCTATGGCCCCTTCGATGATGGGAAGAGGGTACCCTGGCGCAAAGTACGCCGACATAAATATTTTAGAATTATAAAGCAAATGCACATATAGATCCAAATCCCTCTATATCTTACAGGTTTCAACACCAGAATATACGGAGAGGTACAAAGATATCTATCTATTAAAATAACATTTCCATCTCATACATATTTGATCATCAGAGATGATAAAATTTAATTCTTAATTCTTTATTCCTGCATCCTTTTTGAATCATCGTTTTCTGTATAGTAGGAACACATATGACCAAAATAATGTCCACCACTTGAACCTCTACTACTTAAACCTGAAATAAATAAATAAAATCACAGTTGGGTTATTGAACCTATATAGGATGTTGACATAGAAGGTATTCACAAGTCTCCTTACCCCATATATTCGGATAAGTCATTGAATTGAAAAGATCCAACGCAGATCTATGCATTGGAAATTGTACAGTCTGCAAAGCATATTTGGGAAAGGTGATATGACTGGATCCAACATTAAAAAAAAAGTAAAATGTTGTAACAAATTTACATTGTTTTCTTCCCCAAGATTACATGTACGCTCAGACACTTCTGAAATTGCAGTCTCTTTCTTTTTATCCTTTCCTTTTCTTCTTGAGACAACTTAGATAATGATGTGACCCTCTCCCTCCATCTCTCTTTCTTACATCGGTTGGATTTACGTGTTGTCTCAATGTCTACCTTGGATCTTTGAAATATTTGGTGCACGCCAACCGTTGTCTTCAAAACAAGTTCTTCCATTTTGGACATAATTTCTGATGCTTGGTTTAGAAGATGGTCATATGCCAGTTCACTCTATGATGCAACAGAAATCACACCAGTGAATGCTCTCATCAATGAGCTATAGCGATTTGCCATGTAAGCTTCAGATGTAGACTCAATATTTGATGTGGCAATCTTTTTTCCAGACTTAGCATTCTTCTACCATCTTTTCAAAAGATACTTTTCAGGAAGTAATTTTATATCATTGAAATCTAGAGCTTTGATGATATGACAACATTGAATTCCCATGAACTCAAGCTTAAGACAGGAACAACTCCAATGATCATTACATATATCATGTAGGATAGTCCACAGCCGCCGATGTCCATCACGAACAACATAACTATGCACATTGCCCTCTACTCCACAATCTTGTATTGTATAGTTGAGAAATCTACTGTTGTCGGCGTATTTCGCTGGACAGGACCCTGTCAGCGGACAGGGTGTCTCCCAGGACGGAGATTAAGGATCGGTAGAGGGCGTCTTCGCGGTCGGAAACCCTAATGACTCTCGCACGAGGGATCCCGGGGATCAACAGATCAGAGAACACATCGATGTACCCAGGTTCGGGCCCCCGGTGTGGGTAACAGCCCTACGTCCTGTAAGATCTTTATTGATATCGAGCGGGTTACAATATTTTTTCAGTTCATTCTCCTTCTCTTTTTTCTCTTTAAGTCTTGGCTCGCTCGGATCGAGAGTCCGTCTGTCCCCCTTTCTCCATGCACCAGAGCTCCCTTATATAGACTGGGCCGGCTCGGGCAGCTAAGAAGGTGACATCATACTGATCTATGACTCCTTTATTACATTCATTAATGTAGCCCTGTCCCTCAAGCATCATTTAATGTCGCTGTATGGCTTCGCCTGGTCCGTCCGGGATGTGACATTCCTGCGACGGGTTAGGTGTGAGGCGTTAGAGGGATGGGCCATCGTTGTGTCGACAGTAGATCTCTTCGCAATCAATGGCTCTAACACGGCGTGTCAGGGGAAGGAGACTTCGAGGCGAAGCCTCCTTCTCATTCTTTTGATCGCCCGCGTGGTCTGGCGAGTGGGGCCTAATCGCCCACTAGCTCGCCAGGCGCCACGTGGGCCGGTCGCCCGGCGAGAGGGGCCTGACCGCCTACCTGCTCACCGAGCCGCCACGTGGCGGCGCGCCCGGCGAGAGGGCTGATCGCCGCTGCTCGCCAAGCCGCCACGAGGCGCCCGCCAAGAAGAGGGGTCGCCGCCTACTCGCCAGCCACCACGTGGGCCGCTAGCCGGAGAGTGGCCTAATCATCCCGCTTTCGCCGCCAAAGCCGCCACGCGCCGCCCGCCCGAGAGGGGCTCGATCCTTCGCCTTTCGCCAAAGCCGCCACGAGGACCGGCGCCCGGCGAGAGGGCTCGTCGCCGCACCGCTCACTAGGCCACCATGTGGGCCGCTCACCGGCGAAGGGCTCGATCGCCGCTTGCTTGCCGAGCGCTTCGTCGACGCTTCGCCCAACAAGAGGGTTTGCTTTCGCCTTTGCTCACCAGTCGCCACGTGGGCGGCGCCGACGAGAGGGGCGGTCGCCCGCCTACTCGCCAGACCGCCACGTGGGCCGCTCACCCGGCGAGAGGGGCCTGATTCGCCCGCCTGCTCACCAGGCCGCCACGTGGGCTTATTTGTCTGCGGCCGAGAGGGTACCCTGGCATAAAGTACGCCGACAGTAGCCCCCGGGTCCGTCCTGGAACGCGCGTCTGTTTCTTTTTGGCCTCATTAAATGTCGGTGCGTTCCTGGATGGACCCACCACTTCTGAGCACGTAACCGCCTCAGTCCTCCTACTTCCGCCGATTTTTCTTGGGACCCGAAACGTCGCGTATCTTTGCTCTTTTTGCGAACCGTCAGTGTGAGGGGCCTACATATACGCGCACCCATGACCAACGGTTCACGCTCTTTCTGATTCCTGCGCACTTTGCTCTTTGCCCTTTCACCTTCTTTGTCTAAAGACCTTGCTCCGGCTCCAATGGCACAACCCTTTCCATCTTCTTCTGTCGACAAGGAGAGGGTGGCAACGCTCTCCAAGATGGCGCCCGAGGGTTCCCTCCACCTTCGCCATGGAACCCTCGCGCCACGATGCCAACCCGGGGAGATCGTCGTCTTCGCTTGGGAACTCCTGGAGGGCCTGGTGCCGTCTTTTTCCGAATTCCTCTTCACTGTCCTCCATTTTTATGAAATCCACCATCTTCATCTCACTCCCAATTCTATTCTCATTCTTTCCACCTTCGCATACCTCTGCGAGATGTTCGTAGAGGTAATGCCCAACCTTCCTCTCTTCCGACGACGGGATCGTGGGGAGCTGCCATTTTCGTCTCGCGACGGGTTGGCCCCCCGCTGCATTCCCCTCTAGCCGAAGTCCAACTGGAAGGCATGGCGAAGCGACTGGCTCTACATCGGCGACGACAGCGGGGTCGACCTTCTCGGGATGCCCTGCGTGCCGGCGGAGGCCCGCGAGAGTTGGAGCTCGCCCGTCGAGGAGACGGCAGAACTCCTGGCGATGGTGGCCCGCATCAACCGGTTGTGAGACGCCGGCCTGATTGAGCGCTAGTAGTCCGGGACTTCGTAGCCCGGAGGATCAGCCCCCTTCGTCATCGTGCCTGCCCTGCATGGCAATACACGAGTGACGACGACATGACCCGCACACACCCGGGCCTTAAGTTCTTATTCTCCTCATGAATATGTATTGTCTTTTGTGGTCGCCATCAACCAACAATCTTGTCTTCTTTTTTTTCGCCAGGCGCAGGGAACTTCGACGGCCCCGCCATCTCCAAATGGCTGTCCGGACTGCTCTCACCAATGCCGAGCGTCCCAGATTTCCCCCCTGCGGCCCGGTCGCTCTGCGATCTAGAGTCCGCGGAGCGCCTCCGGATCATCAAGCTGTTCCCAGCGATGGACTCCACGGGCCCTTCTGTGCTGCCGGCCCGCGGTCCCTTGGTGATCAGGGACCAGGCGCCAGTCGATGATCGGACCGTAGGCAAGCGGCCATGCGCTCCGGACGCCTCGGGTGCGGACCCCAAGCGGCCCCGCACTGAGGCCCAGACTCCCGCCACCATCGACTCCGCCGCTCCTCAAAGTGCGTCCGGAGTGGTGGCATCTTCATCCAGGGCGACAACGTCCGCCGCCCCTACTCCGGCGCTGGCTCCACCAACGCTAACTCCTGCGGCACCGGCTCCACCGGCACCTACCTCAACGGCGCCACCCCCCACGGCATCGACTCCATCGGTGACAAGCGCTTCCGCCACTGCCCATCAGGGCGGGCTTACGCTTCCAGTGGCCTCCTTCATCTTTCGGTCATCTCCAAGGGTGGCCCTCCAAGGTGCTCCAGCCAAGTCGACGCCAGCAGCGCCAACGAACGTAGCGGGGATTTCTGCCTAGGGGCCACCCAACGCCTCCGAAGCGGTTGAAGCGGACATCGTCGGCGCCAGCGCTCATGCCCACCCTACTCCGATCGTCCCTGCCGCTCGCGCCTCCGGCTTGGGTGCGCTGCTTGTCGAACTTGGCGGCGACGCATCTCGGCGCCCTCCTCATGGCGACCATCGGTATGAAGCGCGAGATACCACAGAGATGGTGGCTGGCGCGAGGAGCTGACGCAGGAGCGAGAGAAAGGGGAGGCGCTGCTGGCCCAAGAGAGGGCGACTGGGGCGGCTCTACCCGCCTGGGCGCAGGAGGCTGAGACGGTGCAGAAGCAGGCAGTGGAGGAGCTACGTCGCACGCTGCACAACCTCGCTGTCATGCTCCGGCCAGCTTATCAGCGCATGGCGAAGTCCTTGGAGCCGCTGGGAGTGGATCTTCGCGAGCTGCTCGAGCCTTCGGCGTGCAATATGCACTGCTTGCATCACCGAGTTCTTTGGCGCCACGGCTTGCTCGCCACCTTGGTTACTCGCTCGCCGAGAAGGGCGGAAATCCTGATCACCGCCATGACGTTCATCTTTGGCGTCTTTGCGCCCGCCATGACGCCTCCTTCGATCCGATGGCCGTCGTGGCCGGCATTGTGGGAGACGAGGCCCAAGCGTAGGCGCGCGTACGCGAGGCAGCGGAGCACGTCGCTGGCTGATGATGGTGGAGGACCCGGGCCTCGACGCGGCGGAGGCAGAGGCAGAAGCCGAGGAGGTCACCGAGCACATCCAAGTTGCCAACGACAACTGATGGCCCGAGCCGCTTCCCTTGTTTTCTTCATTTCTTCTTCTTTTTTGTTTTGCCTTTCTGTATGCAAAAACTACCTTAGTAATCACAATGAAATCGGCATCTTTTGACTTTACCTGCATGTGTGTTTATCTATGTTTTGGTGTGTTTGCTCAACATAACCACCGGGCGACCAGCCCCAATCTTGTCGTGATGCAAACTTGAACGCTTAGGTTAGGTCTATACTCCGGCGCTTCTTGGGTGATTGCAAGCAGCCACTACAAACGCAAACCAAAGTTACGCAGGACATGCAGAATATAGACAAATAGAGTTTTAAGTCCCTGCGTGAGGTTATCACTGGCCCCTGCCCTTTTGGACCTTAGATCCTAGTGATCTCTCGGAACCAGACCACAGCGCTGCGCGGCAAGGCAGCAGGTTCCCAGGAGTGGTTTTGGACTTGTGGTGTTTGCGGTGGCAACCCGAGGTGAGGCGTCTCCCTTTATCAGCAAGGAGCCGTCAGGTTACCGGCACCCGTGACAACCACGCACAACCCGACCCAACAGGGCGCAAATATAGAAGACAGGTTGATAGTGCTCAATGCAAACAACTTATCTTGATCACAGGCCATCGGGCGACCAACCCCCAGGCTTGCCGCGGTGCCATCTCAAATGTTTAAATTAGGCCAGTGCTTCAGTACTTCATCTGTAATTGTACGCAGCCATTGAAAACACAAGTAGACGTTATGCTGGGCGTGCAGGAAATAGACTAAAAGAACATAAGTCCCCGCGCGGGGTTGTCATGGTCCCTTTCCTTTTGGAACTTAAGCCCTTGTGATTTCTCTCAGAACCAGCCCACGGCGTTGCGTGTCAAGGTAGCGGGTTCTAGGAGTGGTTTTGGGCCTGCGGTGTTCGCGGTGGCAACCCGAGGTGCACTAGCCGCATTGAACCACCGTGCCGCACTCACGCTCCTAGTCGCCTGTCCCTGCCCGACGCGAACGCCGGGTGTTATCGCATATCAACAAGGAGCTGCCAAACTGGCGGTACCAATGACACCCACGCGAAATACTACCCACCGGGGCACAAGTAGGGAAGATAAAGCAAAAGCCTTTAAGACAAACAACTTTACTAACCGCCAGTAGTCGCCGATCAGCTAGGGGAGGGCCCACCCTTGCAGCTGATCAGAGCGAACTACCAAGTCCTTACAGTTCTTAGGGATAAAATTTTCGGAACAACTCCACGTTGTGGGAGTTCGCCAGTTCTTGGCCGTCCTCACGGCTAATGGACCGCACTAAAGCCGAGATCTTGAGACCACCAAAGGGCCCTCCACAGGGGAGACAGTTTGTGGCGCCCTAAGCATGCGTCTCGATTCTCGCAAGACCAGTCGCTCCTCGCCGATGTTCTCTCATGGACTGGGTGGCGTGGTACCGTCTGAGACTTTCTTGGTACCGAAAAGACGCAAAAGGCCGCCCGTCGCGCACCTCGTCGGAAGGTTGACTTCTTCTCCGATGGTCTTCTTGGCCTTCCTCGAACGCCGAGCACGAGGCGGGAGCCGAGACAACTTCGGACGGAAGGGCTATACGCTCCGTGAGACCAGGAAGAAATGTGTTTCTCCAGCCGCCCGATTGGGTGTGGTTCGAAGCGACCACAACACAGCCAGGAATTCTTCCGTCCGTCGCGGCCCCCGCTTATGGAGCCGATCAAATGCTCTGATCTTCAAGCCCCTCAACACCAGCGCATTGGTGCGCTCCGCTTGGCCATTACTCCTTGGATGGGCCACCGAAACAAAGCATACCTTGGTGCCCATCTCATCACAAAACTCCAGAAATGCCGCGTTGGTGAATTGAGTGCCGTTGTTTGTGATGATACGATTGGCGACTCCACAGCGGGTGAAGATTTCGTGAATGAATTTGATAGCAGCGAAAGCTGTGATGGCGCGCACTGCTTCGGCTTCAACCCACTTGGTAAACTTGTCGATGGCGACGAACAGATGGGTGAAGCCCCTTGTGGCCCGTGGGAATGGGCCCAGGATAGCCAGCCCCCAGACCGCGAATGGCCAAGAGAGCAGGATGGTTTGCAGTGCTTGGGCTGGTCGGTGGATCTGCCTGGCGAAGAATTGATATGCTTCGTATTTCCTCACCAGCTCGCAAGCATCCTGGAGGACAGTAGGTCAATAAAATCCTTGGCGGAACGCTTTGCCGACCAGCGTCCGACTGGACATATGGCTCTTGCACATGCTTCCATGGATATCAGAGAGCAAATTACCCCCCTCTTCCCGAGTGATGCACTTCAGAAGAATTCCGTTTCTACTCCGGCGATATAGGTCCTCACCTACTAGAGTATAACACTTGGCCTTGCGTGCAATTTTCTCGACTGAGGCATCATCGTCGGGGATCACTTGGTCTCGCAGGAAGGCTAGGATAGGATCCATCCACTGCCCTTCCCGGCCAAGTGTGCCGATCATGTGATGATCGCCCGGGTACTCCGCTTGGCCAAGCTTTTCCCCGGGTGCCGCACCAGCGACACCGCCGTCTTCCTCCGGACACGAAATTTGAGGCGTCTTGCCTTCCTCCCTGAGCGGAGGCCGCAACAGCCACACCGCATTCCCCACCTAAGTCGAGGCAGGTGGCAAAGACCGTCGTCCCCACCTTGAACGGGGGTAGCGACGGACGGTCGCGTTAGTCTTTCTTCAAAGACCCCGACCGGAACAGCAGATCTTGATGACGCGAGCTGTGAAAACCCGTCCGCCATATGGTTATCGCGTCGAGGGATATAGATATATCCCAGTCCTTCGAAGTAGCGTTTCATCTTTCTGACCTCCGCCAAGTACGCGGCAATGGTGGGGTCAGAACATTGAAATTCCTTTCGCGCCTGATTGATAACCAGTAGGGAGTCGCCTTTGACTTGGAGGCGCCGGACGCGTAACGCTGTGGTAGCGCGTAGCCCTGCCAGCGGGCCCTCATATTCAGTGATGTTGTTGGTGGCCTTGAAGTCCAGGGCGACCACGTACTAGAGGATGTCGCCGGTCGGAGAAACCAGGACAACTCCAGCCCCTGCGCCTTCGAGCTTGAAGGAGCCATCGAAAAACAAAGTCCAGGGGGAAGGTGCAGGCATCTCTTCAGCTTCAGGAGCGGCGGGAGTCCACTCGGCAACGAACTCCACCAACTTCTGGCTTTTGATGGCGGTGCGGGGTACAAATTTGAGGCAGAATTCCCCCAGCTCCACCAACCACTTGGCGATGCGGTCTTCAGCTTCCTGGTTGTGGAGGATCTCTCATAGAGGGTAGGCAGTGACTACCGTGATCTCTCGCCCCTGGAAGTAGTGTCGCAGCTTCCTGGACGCCATCAGGACGGCGTACAGCATCTTCTGTGCTTGCGGGTATATGGTCTCCGCCTCGTGCAGCACCTTGATGACGTAGTAGACTGGCTTCTGGACGCCCTCCCTCTCTGCCACCAGTATCGCACTCACCACCGCAGGGGTAGCGGTAGGGTTGAAAACGGTTCGGATATTTTTCGACCGATCCGGATATTTTTGGATATCGGATATTTGTCGGATAGTATCGGATCGGATACGGATACGGATATTTTTTTGTTGGATACGGATACGGATTCGGTAGCTCAGTATCCGTCGGATACGGATACGGATTCGGATAATCCGGATAATGGTGGGTCGGATATCCAGATAGACATATGGGCTGGGCCAAGTCTACTATTTTGGCCCAAAAGGGTTTCTTAATTTCAGAATTATTTTCTAATTTAATTAATCTCTAAAGCAAGTTTCAATTATTAAATTTACCAAACCAACTCCAAAAATTATGAAATTTTTTTGACAAAGTTCAGTAATAATATAACATTTAAAAATTATTTTCAATATTTTATGTGATTCTTATTTTTCTCAAAAATTCAAAAACTCTTATTCTTGATAGGAAAATATATTAAATAAGAAACTAAAAAGTGCATAAAACTCATAAATACATAATTTATTATTTTAAACATAATTCAACTTAGAATATAAATCTTGAGTTATTACATGTAAGTGCTATTTACTTTTTTTGGAGATATAATATCTAAGTATTATCAAACTTTTAGTGTGTTATGTGTTTGCTTCTATTTGTATCTCCGAGTAAGGAATACCTTTATTTTGTGTTTTAATCTATGTGTATGATGAACTAATCGTATGTGTGTGATAAACTAAACCTTATATAATTTTGTTTGCGACATCTATCATGAAAATGTTTACATTTGTTCATTTTTCAATAATATTTCGATCAAATCAATTAGTTATGTGTTTACATTGATTTTTATGTACAATTTAAGGGGTTATCATGTTTGATAAATATTGAAACCGTATCCGATTGATTCAGATTCGATTCAGTATCAGTATTCGATACTATCCGTATCCGTATTCGTATCCAGACTATCCGTATCCGTATCCGAGAAAAAAATATGAAAACAAATATGGTAGAACTATTATCCATCCGTATCCGATCTGTTTTCACCCCTAGGTAGCGGCGATGTACAGGAGCAATGGTTCGCCAGGCTTGGAGGCGACCGATCTTGGCGGAGAGAGAATCTTGCTTCAAGTCTTCAAGCGCTTCGTTGAGCTTCTTGATCCACTCGAAATGGTTGGTCTTCTTTAGCGGCTTGAATAAGGCGGGCTTCTCTCTCCCGGTAGGCGATAAATCTCCGAGGGAGACCAGCGACCAGACCAGGCATCTTGACCGCTTGAGCCGAACCAGCGGCTTCATGTGTTCAATGGCCGCTATCTTGTCAGTATTGGCCTCAATGCCCCGACTGGACACGAGGAACCCTAACAGCTTCTCAGAGGGCACGCCGAACACACATTTCTCAGGGTTGAGCTTTAAGCAATTCTTCCGGAGGTTGGTGAAGGTTTCCTCCAGGTCTTCGATCAGTTCTTCGCTCTTCTTAACTTTCACAACCAAGTCATCGATGTACACCTCAAGATTTTGCCCTATCTGTGGACGGAAAGAAATATGCATGGCGCGTTGATAAGTACAAGCAGCATTTTTTAACCCAAAAACCATTCTGATATAGCAATAAACACCCATTCTGATATAGCAATAAACATCCATTGGGTTGATAAGTAGAAGGCCGCCACGTGGGCCGCTCGGCCGGCGAGAGGGGCCTGATCGCTCGCCTGCTCGCCAGGCCGCCACTTGGACCGCCCGCCCGGCGAGAGGGTCCTGATTTGCCCGCCTGCTCGCTAAGTCGCCACGTGGGCCGCCCGCCCGACGAGAGAGGCCTGCTCGCCCGCCTACTCGCTAGGCCGCCACATGGGCCGGCGCCCGGCGAGAGGGGCCTGATTCGCCCGCCTGCTCGCTTGATTCTTCCGCCTGCTCTCCAGGCCGCCACGTGGTCTTACTTGTCTGCGGCGGAGAGGGTACCCTGGCGTAAAATACGCCGACAACTGTACTCTTCTTCGAATACTTTATATATGGTTGGAGTATAAATGCATGAAACTTGTTTGAGCATATTGGAAAAGGGAACTTTAGGGGTACCTTGACTTGCCCTGTAATCTGCTACCAACTCCAAATGACGGCGATCTTCCATGAGTCGCTCCCAATGATTAAAAAAAATCAAGCAACCTTATTTTTGGATCCAGGTATTTCTTGATGACATTATTAATGCTCTCACTCCGTTGGGTGGATTTCATGTCAGCACAAAAAAATTGGCGACCATACACAAGTGCCCATTTTTTGCAAACTTTAAACAAGTCATCCAACCATTTGGTACTATATAAATCATACTTTGTAAGCATGTCATGCCAATCACCCAAAAATTCTTCTTCAGTTTCACAGTCATACACGCAATGACCGAAATCATGCTTAAAATATTTCAAAACATTGAAAACTTGACTGAGATGTTTTGCAGCATTCTGATACATGTGCCACACACATAACCTATGAATAGTGTTTGGCAAGACATTCTTTATTGTTGCGCTCATAGCAGCACCTTGGTCTGTCATAATTACCTGAAAACAAAAAATATTCAAATGTTTAATACAAGTCTTTCATAGCTTAAAAATGTAAATATATGAAAAAGTAAAATCATCAGCTTAGGAGCTTTCCCACCGATAGCATCTAAAAGAGTTTGAAACAATCATTCAAATGATGCAATTGTCTCATCATATAACAACGCAGCACCAAAAATCACAGTCTGTCTATGGTGATTCACACCAACAAAAATAGCAAAAAGCCGACCATAGCTATTAGTTTTATAAGTTGTGTCAAAGCAAACTGCATCACCAAACTACTCGTAGTCCAATAATGATTCGTCATTAGCCCAAAATATATTGGTGATTTGATCTTCCGTATCAAGTTGCATTGCATGAAAGAAAGATGGATCTTTTTTCTGACGCTCTTGGAGGTATTGCATTAGTGCTGACATCACTTAATGCTATATCTTCTTTGTCGCTTTGTTCTTAGGTAATTTTTGTAGTCATCAGGAAGAAAAGTTAGATGTTGTTTCCTGCCAACTTGTTTAGATAAAAGCTCATAAGTCTCTTTTGGCTTTATCCCTTAAGCATCAGCCAAATCACCCATCACTATTTGTGCCTTACTAATAACTCTGTGAGACTTCAATAATCTTGTTTTTGATGGGGTTGTGCACACATGATTATGCTCAAAGTCAAAAGAAGTTACCTCATAAATGCCTTCATTACTCATGTTAACTCTCATGTGGGCATTGCATCCAACTCTAATATCCATTCGTTCAAATTTTGGCGGATTTTTCGTTCAAATTTTTACAATTTGTTTAAATTTTTTGAATTTGAATTGGAATCCGACTGGTTTACGAAGCTGGGTTGGATCGATACAGACGATTATCGCGATTTTCGACCAAAAATCGATGGTTTTTTCAACCCTGGGCATAGGTCTACACTTCCTACTTCGGTCCCGTAATTGTGCACAAAAGAAGCAACAATTGTAGGGAGGAAAAGAGTTCATTACATCTATACTAGTATATTGTGCCATACTGTGCACTGGTATTGTAGCTATAGTTTATTACTATAGCATCACGAAGCAAATCGAGGCAGAGCAGTCGTAGAACCACCAGAGACAGAGAAAAAGAAGATAAGAGAGATAAAAAAATTCTAGGATTTATTGTACACGATGATTATGAAGTACGATCTTCCACTGCTAGATCGAGGTACAAGATTTTCTCTATAGCAAGTCAAGATGTGGGTTGTTCTTGCACAGCTCGATTTGGATGATACTTTTTTAGGGATTGACAAGATGTTGACTGCATGGTCCCTAGAGGAGAAGCAATACAAAGATCGTAAGGTCTTATCTCAGATTCATCTTCGTCTATCAAAAAATATTCTGCAAGAGGTTTTGAAGGAGAAAACCGCTGTCGCACTAGTTGAAGCAGATTTGCATGACTAAAGATCTGACCAGCATGATGTATTTGAAGCAGAAGCTTTATTCACACAAGATGGCAGAAGGCGGGTTATTATTAAACCACCTGATAGCATTCAAAGAAGTAGTCTTGGATCTCAAGCCTATGGAGATAAAACAAAATAATTAAGATTTGGATTTTATTCTTTTATGCTCATTGCCTACTTCGTACTCTACATTTAGAGATAAAATTCTATATAGCCGAGATACTGTTACACTTAATGAAGTGTATGAAGCACTGCACGCGAAAGAAAAGATGAAACTCATGGTTCCGAATAAAAGTTCAAGTTCTCATGTAGAAGACCTGATTGTCCATGGCAGACAAAAGGAGAGGAGTTCTAACGGCAAATCAAAAGGCAAAAGCCCGAGCAGAAATTACAAAGGTAGATCAAAATCCAAAGTAAGGTAGAAGTCTAAAAGGAATAGCAACTCTAAAAAGGATCAACAAGAGGATGAAGCCAAATCCACCATTGTTACTAAGCAAGTTCTGATGGTGATGTTCTTGTTGCCTTTGTTAGTGATTTCAAAAGTGGCAATGAGTGGATTCTTGATTCAACCTGTACATTCCACATGAGCCCGAACCGTGAGTAGTTCGTTGACTATGAAGCTACCCCCAAGTGGATTCATGTTAATGGATGATAATACACCACCAGATCAAGATATTTGATGGCACCGTTAGAACATTATCTGATGTTCAACACATCCCAAATTTAAAGAGAAGCCTAATCTTGCTCTGTACTCTTGATGCAAAAGGTACAAATATTTAGGTGGAGGTGGAGTTCTAAAGGTCTCCAAAGGCTCTCTTGTTGTGACGAAGGGTGATATAAAGGCCGTCAACCTATATTATCTGTGAGGCACTACAATTTCAGGTAATGTGGCTATTACTTCAAATAAATCATCTGATTCTAATGCTACTAATCTTTGGCATATGCATCTGGGGCATATGAGTGAAATTGGCATTGATGGAGTTATGCAAAAGAGGACTTCTTGATGGTCAAAGTATCGACAAACTGAAATTTTGTGAACACCGTATCTTCGACATGCAAAATAGAGTGAAATTCAGTATAGCAACTCACTCTACAAAAGGCATATTGGATTATGTTCACTCAGATTTGTAGGGAAAATCCCGCGTTCTATCGCTTAGAGGTGTTAGCTACATATTGACTATCATTGATGATTACTCAAGAAGAATTTTGCCATATTTCATAAAGCACAAATTGGATGTATTCCAAATATTCATGGATTGAAAGATTATGATTGAAAAATAAATTGGCAAGCATGCAAAGAAGCTGCGCACTGATAATGGCTTGGAGTTCTGTTCTAGACAATTTGAAGCTTTATGTAGATCAGAGGGTATTGTGGGACATTACATTGTTCCAAGTACTCCTCAACAAATGTGTGGCCAAACGCATGAACAAAACCATCATGAAGAAAGTATGTTGCATGTTATCAAACTCTGGCTTATTAGGAGTTATTGGGTTGAAGCCACATCCACTACTTGTTATTTAATCAATAGGTCACCAAACCTAGCAATTGATAAGAAGAATCCAATTGAGGTATGGTTTGGTTCTCTAGCAGATTATTCAAATTTGAGAAGATTTGGCCGTCCTTCTTATGCTCATGTTAAATTGGAGCCTCGAGCTGTTAAGTGCATTTTTATTGGTTATAAGTTTGGTATGAAAGGCTATAATAAATTGTGGAATCCTGAAACTAGAAAGGTGGTTATTAGTAGAGATATTAATATTCCTACTGAGGAACAACAAAAATCAAGCATGCAGGTGGAGCATATTATTGATTTAGGATCTACACTAGAAACCAAAAGGAAAACATACAGTATGTTCCTATTATTACACAACCAACATTACATTCCATTGTAACCGATAGGCCTAAGAGGAATATTCAAGCATCGAATAGATTGATTAAAAAAGCCAATATTGTGGCTTATTGTTTAAATGTGGCAAAATAAATTGAAAGTATTGTAAAACCTTCAACTTATTCAGAGGCTATCTTTTCTGGTGGTTCAGAAAGATGGATGACCACCATGTATGATGAAATGCAATCTCTTGAGAAGAATGTCACTTGGGAGCTGGTCAAGTTGCCAATTGAGAAGAAGACTATACATTGCAAATGGATCTATAAAAAGAAGGAAGGCGTATCACCAACCGTAGAGGTTAGATACAAAGCAAGTCTCGTTGCTAAAGGATACAGCCAAATTCCAGGCATTAATTTTACATATGTCTTTTCCCTAATTGTGAAGCATAGTTCTATTCGCACTTTACTCAACATCGTGACTATACATAATTATGAGCTTGAGCAATTGAACGTGAAAATTGCATTCTTACATGAGGAATTAGAAGAAGACATTTATATAGAGCAACCAAAAGGTTTCATCATTCTAGAAAAGGAGAATTTTGCTTGCAAGTTAAAAAAAATCTCTTTATAGTTTAAAGCAATCACCTGGACAGTGGTATAAGAGATTTGACACCTTAATGATCTCTCAGAATTTTAAAAGATCAGATTATGATAGTTGTGTCTATTTGAAGACTATTAATAGTTTAACTATTTATTTGCTCCTATATATTGATGATATGTTGATTGCTGTAAAAGACAAGGTAAAAATATCAAAATTAAAGGCATAGTTGAGTAGTGAATTTGAGATGAAAGATCTCGGTGCAGCAAAGAAGATTTTTGGTATGGAAATTACTAGAGACAGACGGTTTGAAAATTATACCTAAGTTAGAAAGGGTATATTGATAAAGTTCTTCGATGTTTCAATATGCATAAAGCCAAATTGGTGAGTACTGCATTAGTTGCATATTTCAGACTATCTTTAGCGTCATGACCACAATCAGATGGTGAAGTTGAGTACATGTCTAAAGTCCCATATGCCAATGTAGTTGATCCACTTATGTATGCTATGGTATGTTCTCGTCCCGATTTATCTCAATTATTGACTACTGTTAGTAGATACATGGCTAATCCTGGCAAAGAGCATTGGAAAGCAGTATAGTGGATTTTCAGATATTTGCGGGGCACTTCTAATGCTTGTTTATGGTTTGAGAAAACTAGAGATGGACTTGTGGGTTACGTAAATTCATATTTTGCTGGAGATTTGGATAAGAGAAGATCTCTCATTGGTTATGTATTTACTGTTGGAGGGTGCCGTTAGCTGGAAAGTAAGTCTACAGGCTATTATTGCCTTGCCTACTACAAAAGCTGAGTATATGAATATTTCTGAAGATTGTAAAGAAGTCGTTTGGCTGAGAGATTTATTTATTGAGCTTTGTGGAAGTACATCTTGCACTACAATATTCTGTGACAGTCAAAGTGTTATTTACCTTATAAAGGATCAGATATTCCATGAGAAAATAAAGCACATTAATATCAGATATCATTACATTCGAGTGTCATTGCTCAATGTGATATTAAAATCAACAATAAGTACACATGATAATCTAGCATGTTGACAAAGTTAGTTCCAACCGCTAAGTTTGAGCTTTGCACAGACTTAGTTGGTATCACTCGGCAGTCCTTTGGACTTATGGCGCACAAGGTGTTCATGATGATTTATTTCAAGAAGAGAGTTGTCTTACATTTTGACTACAAGAGAAATTTGTCTAACAGTGGAGATTGTTGAGTTGGAGTCTGATACAAATTCCTATTCTATCTCTAATTAATTAAATCTATCTCCAATATAATTTGTACCACTATAAATATGACCCTGTAGCCTGGGCAAGAGCAAGCGTTCAATTGTAAACATCTCCTTATATAGTGATTGCCTTTGTACATCCATGGGTTTTTCTCGCAAGGGTTTTTCACGTAAAAATTTGTGTCTTCTATTTTCTATTTTTCTGCGCATTATTTGTAACAATGTAGAAATGGTGAAACTAGTTGCAGTAATTTGCTCCGTTCTCATGCATTGCTGTGGCTTTTGTAGCAATCGAGGTGATATATACAGTAATGTGCATTATTCCTGAATATTCGAATGGATTTGATTTGGTACACCGCTTCTAGAGAAGTTTATCAATCTTAAAGCAAAGTAATTAATATTAAAGGATGGAAAATCTGTACCAATCTATAAAAATAAATCAAATTGATCATCAGATATTGATATAGACTTGGAAATTATGTAGGGGTAAATCTTCGATTTGATTTATTTTTCAAGTTATACCTATTGCCCTATCTAATATTAACTATTTTTGTTTAAAGATTCGTAAACCTTTTTAAAAAAGGCTTACCGAAGCATTACCCTTATTCGGAAATCGTGTGGTGCCACTGTTTGGTCTCAGCTAAGTTGGTATTTTAGCGGTTCTACGTAGGCAATTAGCTGAGATAACATCAGTTTTACCTGATGATTGTTGTCTGCAGGGGCGGATCCAACAGCATGATAGGTTGATCTGCTGTCCCACCTACAATTTACAAGGCTTCTTATCCAGGTGTGATATATTGTACAGCCTAACAAATTTGGCATATAGGTAGGGCATAGCCCAATAAATTTATACCTAGGTGTGTATATATTTCAAGGTTGTCCCACCTATAATTTCTTTCTAAATCCGCCACTGGTTGTCTGATACAGTCATCTTCTAACAACATACTTGAAGAAACTGAACAGAGTGGTGTGGTGTGGTCAGTAATTTCAGTTCACAAGGAGTAAATGTTATGCACTGTTCAATCCATTTCTACCAACTTTACCTCCCTTCAAGATGAGCTCAAAACCATCGTAATACATCTACTAGAGTGATCCCACCTCTCAGTGACTAAGGTCCATGAACACTTGGTCCAATCGTTTCTAGTGAACTTCTAGGTGAAAGCTCAATGAAGTTTGTAACCACACCTCTCGATCGCATCAAAATACACTCTCATTAACTTCAAGGAGAACAGGTCACCTTCACCTCAGATAATGCAAGCAGAGCAAGGCTAGAACACCCCCCCCCCCCCCACCCCCCACCCACCACAACACACACAAAGTCATCAAGTGTATGCAATGTACTCTAGATTTTTTATGCTGTGACAATGCTATTTGGCTACATGGCAGATGGCTCAGCCAGGATGTGAAAGTTGCAGGAAGTGGCAAGAGCACTACTACTGGGAGCACATGGATGTGAGCAAGATTCGTTTCTTCCAGCTCATGACCGGAGATTTTGCTCAGGGCATTGTAAGTATCAACTACCCTGCCAAGTGAACGAGTCTTCAACTTGCGCATCGGTTGTTAAAACCTGTGATATATCGTGAAGGTGATCAATTCTGCTAGTTCTGTAACGCCAATAAAGTGTTACTTGGACATGTCCAAAATTTTTGCCAAATCGGATACCTCAAATCCGAGTCAGATTCCGGCGTCCGTGTCCGATTCTGAGTAGCATTTCTCGGATCTAAAAATTTTTACCGAATCGGACACCCTGAATCCAAGTCCGTGTCCAAGTAACAATGAAAAGAACACTCTTTTTTGTCCTAGTATTATGGACTTCTCGTCAGGATTTTTCATCATCATAGAATTACAGTGGAATTTGTATGTTGAAGGGTGTCTCACCGAGAAGTATAACAAAAAAGAGCAAGCTGCAAGCACCTAGCATCATGATATTTTACTGTAAATCAAGTTTTAGTTACTGATTAGTCACATATTTCTTTATATGAGCAAAATAACCAGTTTACTTTAGTTACACTATCATCGAGTAAAGTTAGCCTAACCAAATGAGTCGTCTGTTATCATCTTAGAGAATACCACAAAAGTTTGTGAACAATTTCAAGGGTCAGATCGCCAATGGATTCAACCTGAAAGCACCCAGCGGCGAAACATGGCACGTCGGTGTAAATAAGATTGGAGACGAGATTTGCCTCATGTCAGGATGGGATGATTTTGCCAAGGCTCATGGGTTGAAGGAGAATGACCTCCTGCTGTTCACATGCAGCGGCAACTCTTCCTTTGAGGTCCTAATCTTTGATGCGGGCGGCTGCGAGAAACTGTCTTCTCTATTTGCCAGCGAAACTGGTCCTAAAATGCACAAACATTCCGACAATATGGTTGGTCAACAACTTGAACAGTACTATCTCAGTGATTCTGACGATACTAGTAGTATGCCGTCGCAGCTGGTTGGGTCCCCTCACAAGGCCTCTACTTCAAAGAAAGTTAGTGGCAAGACTAGACCAAGTAAGTAGTAGTACAAGTTTTCCTCTTTTGAGATCTTGGCGTAGTCAGCTAACACAAACGCACCTCAAACTATGCATCATGAAAAAAAATGATGTGTTTTTCTTGATCATTTTCAATATATATAAGTTGACGCACACACTGTACATTTTTCCACAGGGAAAGAGCCTGAATCTCCAAACAGTAGCAGCTATCATGTTAAACATGAGGCAATTGAGGAGGAAAGTGATGACAGATATGCTTACTCCCACTTCTACTACTCGAGGGCTGCCGATCGACTAATCGAGGAGGAAAAGGAGGAAATAGTTGGTTTGGCTTCGGTCCAACCGGACAATCCTGCATTTGTGACTGTTCTGCAGATGAGCCATGTTCGACGCACCAATAACTTTCTGGTCCGTTTATTCCTTTCGATAGAGTAATTGACATGATTCAATGCAATACATATTTTAAAATCGTGTTTTTATTAACTTAGGCATGTACAAGATTTGCATATAGTTGAGCATCTTGATTTGTTGATACGAGACGGAAGCGTTCCTCAGGGGGGAAAACTATTCTTTGTCTGAATTCTGAAACATTGTGGAAATCATAACCAATTTGTCTTAGGCTTTGATGGTCAATATTGCTATCTGATATAATCTCTAACACAAGTCTATTACTAAGGATTGAATTATTGCCAACCGTAGTGTACTTATGCCCGGCTGCTACTGCAAAAGTTTTAGATAACATTAACTTTTTGAGCACGGATACACAATATGAACTGCAATATCATTTTCTACACTGTGATCGTGGGAATTTTGTAGATCTTACCCTCTACCCGCGTCTTTATCTACACTAAAACTATGTGAATTTTGTAGATCTTACCCTGTTTCTGGATACAATACTGACACAACCGATGTTCTTGCGCAGGTCATCCCCAGCAGATTTGCTGCTGATCACCTTGACAGCAGAACACGTGAAATCACACTTCGCAGGCCATGTAGGAAAGACAAGTGGTGCGTCAGATACTACCACTCCAGCACCACCCGAGGCTTCCACAGCTGCCAGTTTTTCAAGTTTGTGCGCGACAACAAGCTTCGCGAGGGCTACATCTGTGTCTTCGAGCTGATGAAAGGCACGAAGAGGGTGACGATGATCGTCCATGTCATCAGGAAGGTTGACAACTGGTTTGTTCTGGTGGGCTAAGTCCTTGTATGCTCATAAGAGTCGGCGTGTTATATGCCAATGTGCAATTGTGGTTTCTGCATCATGTGCTATGTAGCACTGAAAACTGAACTGGAAGCGTCTAGTGATGCCTTGCATGCAAGAGCTCTTTGTAGTTTGTACCCTGGCTGTAGGTAGCTTCTTGATGCAGTATGGCTGCTAGAACAAGGTGTGAGCATTGTGAATATTTCTGAGCAGAATGGTAGCTACCCTAAGATGGTGGCTTGTGATTTTTTGCCTTGTTTTGTTCTCCTTGCAGGTTCAGTGCTCTGATACTCTCTGCCCAGGACTATGGTTTCAGTGGCACTTCCCAAGTTCAGTTGTAACCTTGCAAATTGCGTAGACATGGTGATACTAGTTGCAGTGATATGCTCTCTTATGCATTTCTGTGAATTTTGTAGCATGTGTGGTGATATAATGTGATGCCCATTATTCAAATAGTTCTGAAATAGTTCATGCTGCCAGCCTGCCACTGTAAAGTTTCAGCTAAGTTGGTGTTTCAGCTGATTTTGTTGAGCCTAATCATCTCTGAACTGTTGGTTAAATAACAACAGGTGTGAATCCGAAGCAGCTCTAATTGGGCAATTAGCTGAGATCACACCGACTTTACTTGATGTTTGCTTGATAATGCAAACATCTTCTCACAGCACGGTTCTTGAGGCAGCTTGGTCTGCTCAGTAACTTCAGTTCACAAGTGAACAGAAGGAAACAAGTCTCTTGCACCGTTCGCTCCACTAACTGCAAAACTTTACTCGCTCCAATGCGAGGCGCGGGGAACGCACATCCCAATGCGTAAACCACCGTGACCTCACTTGTCAGCAACCAAGGTCTATGAACACCTGGTCTACTATCTCCAGTGAGCATCTGTCAAATCTCACGGTAAGCACTCCTCTCACCCTCATCGAAACACTCGTTAACATCAAGGATAAGAGACCACCACCTTCGCCTCATCGGAGAATAAGAGAAGAGTACGGCAAGAACACCTTCAAGCGTAGACACGTTGCTAGAGATACTCACGGCAAATAATCCACGGTAATACTTGTTTGGTAGGGCTTCAACTCTAAGCTGAGTAAGGCTCGTGGATCTGGTGAACCGGGTATTCGTAGCTCCACTAGATCTATGGAACTGGAGCTGTGAGTACATTAAGAGTGTTTAGATGGATCATCTTGTTTACATTTTAGACCAAAAATATAAACTTAATTCACTTTATTTTAGTCTACAAGTTTCAGATCTCTGGTGAAGCTGGGATCTAGAGCTCTTCCAAACAGACTCTAAGTTTCTACATCCTCTTTTGTTGATTAAGTACTGTGTAACGTGCAAGTTTGGCCTTTGCAGTATGCGTGCACCAGTGCCTAGAATGTAGGGCCGGAAAAAAGCTTTTTGGTAGCTCGGTTCAAAATTGTTACACATTAAAATGAGTCGATTTTAAATGAAGTTAGATTTTGCTCTAACTAGGCTCATTAGCTCGATTCTAAAAATATTTTCAAACTATAAATAAAATGATGTTTAAATCAAACTGCGTTAATTTGAAAAAAAAAAACTCAAAACAAATAGGACTTCGAAAAAAACTAAAAAAAATAGGACTTGACTCGATTTCCACTTCCACCCTAGTTGGATGGTAAGCGCACTTTGTATCCTGAAGGCTGAAGCTAACCTCTTGATGCAAAGTCTCTCAACTAGAACCAGGAGTAGGCTGTGTGAACGTTTCCTCTCTACTAACATCAGGCCTAACTCATCATCGCCCATGAACAGCTCTGAATTATGATAGAGGTAAGAACGCAGGCGGGGAAAGAGCATTTCAGAGAGCAGCTAGTGGCCGCAAACCATTTGACACGGTTGGCAAGTCTCAAGCATCGCTGATGAACGGCAGCAATACACACAATCTTTTATTTTTGAATCTGTGTCATCGGTAACGAATCCACCCAAACTATAAGCTCGAATGACAAGGCATATTTTACATGAACATTTCATGCAACGATTCATCAAACAAAGAGAAGAGATATCATGTAATTCATGTCAACTGAAACATGACACAAATGCATCTCAGCAAACAATAGAACGATATTGCGCAACAAACGCAGATGCTAAATCCATAGGCACAGGCCATGTGCTATAATTGCAAAATTATTTATCAGTCTAGGGAAACTTAAGAGAGAGAGAGAAGCTACAGCTGGTGGAATTCTTCTAACTTTGCAGTTACAAGGAGATGAAACGCCAGAACAGCTTTCCAAAAGACAGATCCAAGAAGAGTTGTGTCCTTTGCATGGTAATTTCAAGTACCTGCAAAACAACGGCGCAGTATGGTCAGACGGCTTCGAAATTTTACAGCTTACAGTAAAATACGACAACCAAGAATTGCAGAAGGACAAATTCAGACAAGCAGCTATTCTCCAAAATAAAAGGTTTGAAACGGCAAAGGACAAAAAAAGTCACCAAGATAGCATACTGTAGCTCAACTTCAACAATCAAGACAAGATATCGTAGGGACAGCAGAATTTCATAGATAGGTACCAAACCCCCACACAAACAACAGAAGTTACAGAAAATGTACACTACTGCCAAGGAAAATAGGAAATCCATGTCATTGATACAGTTGACATAATCACAACGGGAAATCTTTGGCATTGGCAAGATAAGACATTTGTGTGTGTGTGTGTTTATTGGGTGGTGGGTTATGAAGAAGACTTCAACTGCACATATCCAGGAAAGAAAGGAGGCACCAGCTTGCCTAGGTTACATTTTCTATTCTTATAGGGATTGAAAGTACCGCATGAACTGTCACTCATCCAGGCTTATCACGGCGTCGCCTAGGCGACGCCTAGGCGCCGACTAGGCGTCCAGTCGGCCGGCTGGACTCGCCGTGCCTCATCGCCCGCCTCGAAGTCGGCCAGCGGCCGCCTAGGCGCCCAGCGTTGCTCAGCGGGACGACTAGGCGTCGCCAGCGCCTCTGGCGGCGATCGGATGTTTAGAAGAAGACTAAAGCTACCAAGTGGACAGAGAGACCAGACCAGAGGCAGAGGGGTACTCACGGTGGGGAGTCGACTCGAGACCGTGGACCAGAGAGGCGGACTGGCGGAGCGCAGAGGAACCCTAGCTTCCCGCCACTGGCCGCTGGCCAAGAGCTTCTCCACCCGTGGCCGACCGGTGAAGCCCTCCACCTCCTCTTCCGCCTCCCCTCCTCGCCGCTGCCGCCTCCTCCGCTTCCGCTCGCCTCTGCTCGTTGCCTCCTCCGCCTCCTCTCGCTTCCTTCTCCTCCTTCGCCTCCTGCTCGGCCGGCGCTTCGATTCCTCTGCTGATGCGCTGCGGGCTGCGCTCCTCTGCCTGATGCCGAATGGATGAGGAATGGATGCTGGATGAGGGCACGAGGCAGTGTAGCACCGAGCCACCGATTATTGGATGAGGATTGAGGAATGGATGACTGGATGAGGGCATGAGGAAGTAGTAGTAGCAGTGTAGGATGTGTAGCACTAGCACTGATTGTTGGATTGAGTATTGACCGATTGTTGGATTGAGTATTGACCGATTAAGCAGTAGAGCACTAAAAGCAGTAGTAGGTAAGACTGAATGGAATGGGGACTGAGACATTGAGTGCTTGAGCTTGACTGTGCCGAATGGGATGACGATTGAGTATCGTCATCCCATTCGGCACAGTCAAGCTCAAGCACTCATTGATTATTGAACTGTTTAGTGTTTATTTTAGCTTATATTACTATATAAGTATTGAGTATTGACACTGTTTATACAGGACACATACTGATATATGGCTGACCAAACAACAAGTACCGCCGTTGGTGAGTCCGGTAATGCTACCCAAGAGCAGGAATATGATCCATCCAAGGATCCAAAGCGGAAGGCTAAATCGAAGGATCCTGGGTGGAAGTATGGATTTTGGCCCGACATGACGAACAAAGATATGGTGCAATGTATGCTATCACGGAAAACAAATGCATTCAGCATCAAGAGGTTGAAGCAGCACTTTGCCGCGGGTTTTGGGATGTTCAAAAATGCCCCAAAACCACCACGGCCATAATGAGAGAAATGCAAGATTACATTAAGAAGACTGCAAGGAACAAGATGATTAATTTAGATGACGATGAAGAGGAAGGTGCAACTGCAGGTGATGATGTTCAAGAGGTTGAGGTTAATCAACAAGTATCCTCGAAGGCGTCGTCTTGTCATGCAAGTTCTGGGACAGCTGCCAAGAGGAAGCAAGCTGCCATTATGTTCAAACCGGTGGCCAAAGTAACAAAATCAGTTGCCTCCATGATAAAAAAGACACCCGAAGAGGTAGTTGAGGAAAGACATTCCAAACAATTGTCTCAAACCTCCATGGAGCAGTGTATGAGGACCAAGGAAGAAAAAGAAAAGGTGGATATGCATGTTGCTAATTTCTTTTATCAGTGTGGCATACCATTCAATGCAGCAAATTCTAGGAGTTTTGAAATTATGATGGAGTCTGTTGGACAATACGGGCATGGATACAAGCCTCCTAGTTTTCATGAGTTAAGGTTGCCGTTGCTTGCTAAGGCAAAGAATGATATACAATCATTAAGAGAGAAGCAAGAGTCTGGTTGGAGGCAATATGGTTGTACACTAATGTCAGATGGATGGACTGATAGGAGAGGAAGACATTTGATAAATTTTCTTGTCAATTGTCCTGAAGGGACTTTCTTCTTAGAGTCCGTAGATGCATCCTCTCAGTCGGCTGATGCAAGAATGTTAGCAGATTTGCTTGAGAAGAGGATTGAGGAGATAGGCCCTGACAACGTCGTTCAAGTGGTCACCGATAATGGTGCCAACTTCAAGGCAATGAGGGAGAAGACAGGAGGGAGGGATTTAGTGAGACCTGCAGCCACTCGGTTTGCTACTTCTTTTCTCACTTTACAAAGTTTATATAAGCATAAGGATGCTCTGCGACTACTCTTTGTTAGTGAGGATTGGACTAGAGCCAAATTGGCTCACACGGAGGCGGGGAAGAAAGTTTGTGATATTTTGCTTTCCTTGCGTTTTTGGCATGCTCTGGAGGATTGCATAAGAGCATCCCAGCCTTTGTTGATTGTGCTCAGAATTGTTGATGGGGATGAGAAGCCTGCTATGCAGAGGTTTCAAAGCAAGTATGGATCATGCTAGGAATAAGATAAGAGAGTCTTTGCAAGCAAACCAAGGGTATTAAAGAAGGTAATGGACATCATTGAGCGGTGGGTGCACCAGATGGAGCAAAAGTCGCATGGGCTGCATTGTTTTGAACCCAAACAAGTTTTTGATATCAAAGAAAAGACATTGACTATGCTTCGAGGTCTCGGATTGCATTCAATGATGTGCTCGAAAAAATTGTTAATTGTGATATCAATTTGCTTAGAAAGATAAGTGATCAAGCGGATGATTATGAGAAAATGAGGAAGTGCTTTGGAAAGCAATCGGTTATCATGCAACAAAAACAAAGAGCCCTCGTAAGTATTACACTTTCTATGCTTAGTTGATTCAATTTTAAACATTCTAAGTTTCTAACATATATACAATGTTTTACGCTTTTAGTTGATTGGTGGGATGCTTTTGGTGGCCTTGCTAGAGAGCTTCAAAAGTTTGCAAAGGCGCATCCTCGGCCTTTGTTGTTCGACCTGCTAGTTGAGCGAATCGAGTATCTTCAATTTGTAAGCAACTAAGTTGTATTTACTTCAAGACTACTCATATATTCCAAATATTTCTGTTGCTGATTAGTGATTCATTTTCAGATCCATACAAAAAAAAGAAACCGGTTGGAGCATCAAAGATTGAATGATTTGGTCTACATTCAATACAACCGAAAAGATTGCTTAACGTTTTCAAAAGAGGCGTGTGGAAGGGACAAATTTCAACCCTTTGATCTTAGAAGAGTTTCAATGGGACAATGAATGGGTTGAAATGAGAACCGAAGAAGTCCACCACGGAGAAAATCTATCATGGGCTCATGTTGATGAAGCCACCGGTGCATCACAAATGCTTCAAGGTCGTAATCTGCCTAGGATGGCCACCAGGATGTACTCTCGACGTGGTGTAAATTTGAGCTCAACAGCTGAAGGAGAAGACCAAGGCTCAGACGAGGATGAAGACTATGAACCTTTGGTGGCCGACGATCTAGACATCGACGATGATTATGGCCAAACGCCACCTACTTCTCCTCATGAGAGTGGACCAAGTGATGGGAATCGCCAAGATGATTTAGACTTAGACGTTGATGTTTGAATGTTCTTGTCCTTGGAACATTATATTTATGTTTTAATGTCCTTGCCTTTGGAACATTATATCTATGTTTGAAACTTTCAATATTTTTATCCTTGGAACATTCTCAATTTCGCTTTCAAGATATTTGTGTAGTTTATATGAACTCCATGTATCCAACAATCTAGTGTTTCATTATTTCATACTTTCATCTTGTCGACAAAGTAAATCTCCGCTTGTACCAGGAAAATCAAGACAAGTCATTGGATGGATTGATCACATCAAAGATTCATACAAGGTACTACACACATCACTCCTTACTTCTACTATATTTGAGCTTGAATGATGATTTTGTACATAGGAAACTTAAATTATAATTGAGATTCAAATTAAACTATTTGGTCGCCTAATTGTCGCCTAGGCGGCGCCTAGGCGCCCAGCGGTCCGGAGGCGACTAGCGCCTCGCCCGGGCGCCGTGATAACCATGCACTCATCATTTAAATGTGCTAAATGTTTCATATTTAAGTACTCACTAGCATCTGCAATTGTGACAACAATTTAACCTTGTTAAATTTGTATTGCCCATGCCTTGAGATCTTATCAAGCTTCCAGGTTAGGATGATTGAGAAAATCAAAATTACCAAATGAGAGTACATGCTTCAAAATCAGCACCTTTGTTATGCTCTATACTGGTGCTTCAAAATCAGCACCTTTGTTATGCTCTATACTGGCCTCTCTTGCATCACCCATCTTTTCCATTCCCTAACAAATCCCAATAGTGCATTCCTCAATCAACTGAAGTTTCAATATTGTAAAAACAATTGTTTCTAGCTAGTATACGAGAGTACAAACAGAGAGGACTGAGTGCACAAAGTAGCCAATTCAAATTTAGTTAAAAAGTACAGCACAAAAATAAGTGTTGTAGAGAAAATGTACCGTAGTTAAATATAATTACTATACCACTAGAAGATGTGTAGACAGGAACACACAAATTTTAATCAAGAATAAAAAAAGGGAGCAAAAAAAAAATTTCTTGACAGCAAGGCAAGTAGGCAACCAAGTCATAATGTAACAACTGATAACAACCAAGTAGGCACTCAATATTTACCGATTTTCTTACTTGTCCAAGGTAATTCCTAATTTACACTTTCTCAAAAATACTTATTATAAAGGAAGTACAACACTGGGAAAAAGGAGGAGACCTACATCATTCTAGGACATAAGGTCCCCATCATGCTGTCCAGCCTCCAACATCAACCATCTTTCCCACTTTTCCCTACCAAATCCCAATTTTAATCTCCTTACATCAGTTCTCAGTTCTCACTCAACTTTATTCCAATTCACAAAGTAGAAAATGAAGCACACATTGCATATAACCCCTAAATATTGCTTGAAATTTCAATTTGGCAAGAATGGCCATAAACAACACCCAGTGCAATAATTTTTATTCAATGCTTCTTTCAAGTACTAATCCTTCCACGATCTTAAAGTTAAAGAACCATATAATGCACCAATTAGTTTAGATTCACACAAAATGCACAATCATTCCCAACACATTCCAGGGCGATGCGTCCGCACGAACTAGTGCAGACGTTAACATTATAATATGAAATACGCAATGCACCATCTACCTAGGTACTTGGTGTGAAAGATGCAATCTTCAACACACTTAGATAGTATTAGCGATCCTGACAAGTTCGGCGGAAGGAGGTACCCTGTGAGAGCTCGCAGCACGCCCGCGCGCTGGCCGCCGGGTGTGCCGTGAGCCGCGCCAGCACCGCCGCCGCCGTCACGGGCGACCCCATCATCGCCGCCAGCGGCCTGCGCACAAACCACACAGCAACCCTATCAGGAGATCGGATCTCTACCTCAGGGCTCCCTCCTGAACAGGCAGATCTACACGGGCGTTCGCTTACCGTGCGGCCGCGAGCTGGGAGGAGGGGAGGAGTTGGCGAAGGCGGGCGGGAGGCGGGCGCGCGGGGCGGCGATGGGAGGAGGGGCGCGGAGGCCGCGCGCCGCGAAGGGCGCCGGACGGCGGACCGCGGCGAGGACCGTGCGGGAGGCGGCGGCGCGCCACGCCATGGCTAGGGTTTCGTGGGAGGAGGCGGTGGCGGGATGGGAAGTGGCGGTGACGGCGTGTGGGCTTAGGGTTTTAGAGCCACCCCGGGGTGGGCCGTAGTGGGCCGGGCTCAAGCGGCATTTATAGCTAGGCCCATTAGAGTTTGGCCATTGCAATGTCACAATAGAGACTACTCAACGATTGAGACTCTGATGGGCCCTACGACGTCCCTTCTCAGTATACTTGGCACTTTCGAATTTCGACGAATAGAAACGAGATAATACCATGAGAGCAGTCCTAATCTTTCACCTTAGCTGGTATCTATAGAGTTAATCACGTTGTCAACTAAATAAAAATCTGATGTGACATAGGAATTAAGAAAGGGAGAGAAGGAAAAACAAAACCGTGTCTGTCGCATCTGGCCGGGTGTGTGAGAATCAAGACGCAAGAAGCAAGCAAAATCGGGGTTGGGCGTTTTTTGCGCTGATTAAGGTGTGTTTGTGATGCATGCATTGGTTTATTGCTCTCTCTTAGACACCGTTTCATGGAAACCATGAGTGGGAAATTATGCATTGGTTTATTACTCTCTCTTAGACATCAGGTTGAAAAGTGTTGAAAAAGAAAGACTGGTTGAGTTAATGCTTAGCAAGGATAGTTTGAGAAGACATGTCTAGATATTGGAAAACCAGCCAAGCAAGCGTAGACAAAACTTTAGGTAAAAAGTGTCGGAATATTTGAAAACAGAGTGCTACTTCGAATGTAGTATCACTACAGTGCATTTCCAATACAGACCAATAATAATATAGTGACTCCCCATTAGGGATGAAAACGGATATCCGAATTTCTGAACAAATTCGACATTTTTAAATAGATATATAACGATTTTGGTTTTCATTTTTTAACACTTTAGCAAGCTCATTATAAAAATAAGATTATAAAATTAGATAAAAAAAAATTACGCATTATTTGCTTCCCATAAATAAAAGGTGAAAAATATATCCGATTGATATCCTAATTTTGTTTCTATCATTTAAATAAATATATAATGAATTTGAGGTTCATTTTTATGAATTTGAATAAGCTCAACACCACAAACAAGAATATGAATTCGGATAGAAAATTCTATATCCTATTTGTTTCCCATTGAAGAACAAAGCAAAAAAATTGATATCCGAATTACTATCCGTTTTCATCCCTACTCCCCATAGACTGATTCCTTTGCAATGCAACACATCACCTCTCCAAGGTACTACATTTTTGCAAGTGTTATCCATGAAAACCGCTGTCTAGTCATTTTACAGAGGGCCAGCTTTGCATGCGTCCTCCATTAGTGCAACAGCCAGTCCATACTCTCCATGCTAGCAAGGACAACTCAACATCACCCTGAAGGCTCCAAAAGTAAGCTTCCAAGCAAGATGGAGCATCCTGTCTGGTGGCATTGCTCCCAACCATTTGTTCCTTAGCTTAGCTGCTAGTACCATCTGGGTTGTAATCAGGCTCTCCATTTATTTGCTATCGTCTGATGATGCCTTTCCCTCTCTCTTTCTCTAGATCTCCCCATTCGGCTTTGTCCTACATGGGGGTTGGCACATCTTTTTCTTCTTTTATTCCTTGTGTATGATGCAATAGACCAAAAGCCCCAGCTAGCTAGCTAGAGTGGCCTTTTCAATCAAACCCACGCTATAAACTATGGCACCGATATGTATAGTGCATCTGAAGAACATGTCCCCTGCTCCTTAATTCTTCCTCCCAATTGTTGGATTTGTTTGTTTCTTCTGCTCATACTATGAATATTATAGGGGAAGCAAAAGAGCTTGGAGTTATGACATGGGTCCCGTAAAAAGAGTTATGACAAGCACTTCATTAATTATTACTTGATGGAAATTTGTGGCTGCTTAATCGGTACTATATATGGATGAAACTTTTGACCATCCTTAGGAGGTATCAAGCTATCTATTAGGTTAGTATTAAGATATACCAAAAGTTTAAAGGATGGATGCATCAAGAGGTATAAGAGTTTAAGAGTCTATGTATAGTTATTTCATGAATCAAGGTCTCCCTTTCACCAGCAAATTCATTTGGAAATTAAAAATTCCTTTAAAAATAAAAAATTTCCTCTGGTATTTTCGCAGAGGTGTTCTTTTAACTAAAGATAATCTAGCTAAAAGAAATTGAAGTGGGAATCAAAAATGTTGTTTTTGTAATTGCAATGAAACAATTCAACATTTATTTTTTGATTGCCAACATTCTCAAACTATTTGGCGAGTTGTTTATATTGCTACTGGTTTATCTCCGCCAAAGTCTATGTCTCATATGTTTAGTGGTTGGTTAACAAGCATTGAGAAGTGTGCAAAAGCAATGATTTTTGTGGGGGTCTTTGCCTTATTATGGGCTATTTGGTACACTCGTAATGCTATAATTTTGAGAAAAAACAATATTCTTCTTTCATGAAGCTACTTTTAGGGAGCATATTAGGCTGCAGATTTTGGGCTCATAGCTTTGAGATCAACAGGAGACCATTGGTTGTGCCAAAGAGGTATTGGAGGTCGTCGTATTTGGATATTTTTACTAAGAATGGATGGAGAAGCTATCATAGAATTTGCTTTTGATTACATTGCTCTTTGCCTGTTTTTCATTTCAGATGTGTGGTTGTGTTTCTTGTAAGAACTCGGTTGTGTGCATTCGCAGAGACCGGATTTTAATCCTTTATCTAAAAAAATAAGAGTTTATGAGTAATTTAGTGGTACCTCCAAAAAATATAACTCTAATATAGTTTATATATGTCTTAAAAATGTTCTTATCAAACTAAAACCCTGTTTGGTAGAACTCTTGATCTTAACTCTATCTCAGATCTGGAGCTTATAGGTTAAAATAAAGTAAATTAAGTTTATATTTTTAGTTTAAAATGTAAAAAGATGATTCACCTAAACACTCTTAATGTACACCATTCCAGCTCCATAAATTAATAGAGTTAGGAATATCCTGCTCTATCAACTCATAAATTTTAATGGAACTGGAGCTGGACCTGTGCTGAACACCCTCTAACTATTGGCGTGGGCTGCCTAGCTCAGCCAATCGTCAACATGCAGTTGAAACTCCTAAGTGCTAAACTAATTGTTTATCAACACAGTAAATTTTTTTGGTAAAGCGAGGAGGGCAACATGTTAGCCTAGGTTTGGCCTTGAGGCAATGCACGGTCCCTGGTCCAATTCAGTGGTACCACATACTTATGATCTAGATCAAGCACCAAACGTAGCTAGCTTGCTGGGAAACCCAACAAGATGCTGACTAGATCAAATCCAAGCATACACAAGGTTCTGAACAAAAATCCTTTCCATCTCAATCATGTGGTTCCTTTCCACATCACTACATGCTCTTGTCCCATAAAATACAAGCCTAGCTAGCAGGCTAAGATATATTCCCAAATGGCATCTCACTGTCCAATTGGAAAACGAACAGTCAATAAATATGCGCTACGGATCAAGAACTCGATTCTTTGATAGGTAACCATCTCTGTATATGTATGTCCTCCTCCCCAAGAGATAGAGATCGACTTGGACTAGAAATCCCAAGGCCTGTCCTTCTCACTGTTTCTATGAATACAATTTGGCTATTAATTATGATCATATATCTACATGTACACTACTAGAACCCGATTTTTCCTCAATGTTTCCCGCCAGAGGATTCGCTGCTGATATCAGGCACCTAATTTTGTCATGGACAAGTGAAATTTTCACCCGATGAACATCCAACAGCGGTTAATTAACCACTTCAAAGAGCCAACATGGGGAATTACAAAGTAGTCTCACCACCCATGGTTTCGTCAGAAAGGAGGGTCTTTCCAGAGGTGTGGATGAATGACAGAGGGTATAGGCCGCCCTTACTCTCGTCTCTGAGGAGAACTTTCCTCGTGGTTCGATCCTTAAAAAGAAAGAAACTCGGGTTAAATTTAAAGAAAATGCTGTTATCATAGGCAAGCTTTCGGATGGAGGTAAGGTTTTTACTAGCTTGTGCGACATAAAGGACATTGTTTAGACGCGAAGGATGAGTGGAATTGATCTTGTCCTTCCCATGGTATCGCTCCTTGATGTTCAGCTTGTCTAATTCACTGGTGATGTGATTGGTTGCTCCCAAATCAGCATACTAGTTGGTGTTGATGGAGCACATGCGGCTGCAGCAACATGACCCTCTTCGGCTTGATAAGAATAGTCAAACCTGTGATAGCATTTTAGAGCAACACGCCCGGCCTTCCCACAGACCTGGCAGACAGGCCTCCCTTCATTGGAGCCTGCTTCCCACAATATACGCTGATTTCAACATTTTATATATATATATATATATATATATATATATATATATATATATATATATATATATATGCAACATACCTCAACCCCTCCCTCCGTGAAACCATCGCAACTGAACTAAAAAAATTTTAAAAAATTCTCAAAAAATTACCATATGTAGGGAGGTGAGCTTCTACAATCGTGCAAAATTTGAAGACCAAACCCAATCGCATTTGAAAGATATGAAAAAAACAAACAGCAAAAATGAATAGTGATGAACAGTAAAAATCACTGTTCATGCTGAATTTGTCTTTTTTGTAACTGCTAGTATAGGATGAATTTGATCATGAAATTTTATATGTAGGTGGGGTAAGTTGAGATGTACATCCATGATTTTTTCAGAATTTTTGAAACTTTTTTAGTTCAGTTGCGGTGGTTTCACCGAGAGGGTGATTGCACAGGATATTTTTCCATATATATATAGGCAACGTATCCTGTGCACACAGATCTTCCCGTGTACACACCGTGCACATCAATTAACAAAAGTCACGAAAAATTCTGAAAAAAATTGTAGATGTACTTCATAGATTGCCCTACCTATGTATAAAATTGTAGGTTCAAATTCATTATATACCAAGAGTTACAAAAAAGAGAAAATTCTAACAAGTTTTTGTTAGTTGGTGTGCACGGTGTGTACACGGGAAGGCCTGTGTGCACAGGATATGTTGCCATATATATAACCACCCGTAAAAGTTTTGAAAAATTCTCAAAAAATTACCATATGTAGGGGAGGTGAGCTTCTACAATCTTACAAAATTTGAAGATGAAACTCAATCGAATTTGAAAGATATGAAAAAGACAAACAGCAAAATGAATAGTGCTAAACAGTGAAAAATTACTATTTATGCTGAATTTGTATTTTTCATATCTTTCAAATTCGATTGAGTTTCATCTTCAAATTTTGTAAGATTGTAGAAGCTTACCTCCCCTACATATGGTAATTTTTCAAAACTTTTACGGGTGGTTTTCATGGAGTTCTCACCGGAAAGGTGGTTTGCACCACATATTTGCCCCTCCCACACATATATATATATTCACTCGAGTGCTTCAATGCTTTCTTTTTCAATACAAGTTGCACAAATTATGAAGCAAGCTAAGGAGTAAATAATCACTATCTACCATTCACTCATACTTTAATATTTGTGCAACTGTCAAAAGGAAATGCATAGAAGCACCTCTCTATTCACTCAAGGGAGTCTGATTGGTCGGGCTATCGCCTGAGTTGGCTTCGTTACGCGTGCTGAGACACACTCGGCCCAACAGGCAATATAAGGAGGAGGGAGGCTGAACCCTAACCCTAGCCCTCCCCCCACCTAACTACATATGTTACTGTCGCCCTAGTGAGCCGCCGCCACCGCCCTAGCACATTACCCTGGCTGCCAGTCGGGCCACCACACCGTCGCATCACCGACTTCTAGTGCCACAGTTTCCCTGATGCCGCACGTTCCAAGGTCAATCGCCGCACCAGTCTGGCGCCAGCCACGCTCTGGCGACATCTCCATTGTCTTTGAGAGGTGCTTCCATACTTTTCTTTTTAACAATTGCATAAATATTTAAGCATGATTGAAGGGTGGATGATGATTACTTACCCCTTCGTTTGCTTTAAGATTTGTACAACTTGTATTGAGAGGGAAAGCATTGAAGCACTTCTCATTGTCTTTTCATGTCAAGCTGTGCATCCAATTTGAAATTCATTCACGTTATCATGTGTAGGAGGTGATGAGGATCTTGAAGGATGTGGTGTGGGAGTTCCAGGAAACAGGAATGAGTAGGGAACATGTGGGAACCACGAAGGATCGCTGACATTGATGTTTTCGGTGGATCTTCGCGATGTAGGTATAAACCATAGATTAGTATTGGGTATTTTTGTGCTGTAGAGGAGCGAAATTATGGTATTTTTTATGCTAGATGTGGTTGTTGAAGTGCACGGGATAGAATTTGGGAGAGATCGATATTCATGTAATAGTGTTCTTTATTTTTGGGTCGAGTTTTGGCTACTTATGGGAAGCTTCATGGCATGTCTAGGTTATGAAAAATGTAGATTATTGTCTAAAGTTTTATTAGAGTGTAAGAATGTAAATTTTGGTTTAGCAGTTTGAAAGTTATGGCTTGTACAAGGTCATTGTCTACAAATCATCATTGTTGAGAATAGTCATGGTAATCTATTGTTTAGAGCTAGATAATGACCAAATTAAATTATGTTCATAACTAGAAAAAGCTAGGTAAGTTTCCCTAGATTCTAGAGATACTATGCTTTGTTATATTTGAATTTGTATAAAAATAATTACAAAATTGTGAAGTTTGCTATCCAGTAAATCCCACATATCGATCTTTGGGGCTGGAAATGATGGTCTAAATGAATAAATTGTAAAATGTGGCTAACCAGAAAACTTTAGATAATCTTGTGTAGTTTTTCAAAAAACACAGGGTTTATTATGTTTGAGCTCCTGAGCTAAGAGTTATGGCATTTTGACCATCGGGACAGCAAAGGGTAAAATGTCCAGTGAGGGAGAAAATTAAGTCTGGGGATGTGCGTAAGAGTGATGATGTTATGTTTGATGTATGTACTATTGTGGCATAATTTTGAAATGGTTTTATCCGCTGTAGGAGATGTGACTACAGGTTTGACTGCAACTATACGATATTTCGTTCCTTATGGGTAAATAGGCAAGTACATGATAGAATATTATTATGGAAATGATATGATATGATGATGAGATTAATGAAGATAATGAAATATATTAATGTTGATTAATCATGTCTTTTGCATTTGTGCATTCGATCATGATGGAAAGAGATGACCTGTGTGAGCCTCTATAACCTATCTGGTGTAGGTATGAAAGACTTACTTTGGTAGGCACCACCACGAGATGTAGTGTATGAGCATATGAGCATTTAGGTGATAGTTGAAGGCGGTATGCATAGGATGGGAGTATCGTCATTATGTTACTTGTCACATCATCTTTCAGAAAATACCTAGTTCTAGTGTTCACACATGAGCAATAAAGTGTTTAGCCAATTTAGTTGATGAACTATCATAATCGTAGTAATGGACATGTGAACTTAGTCAGATTTATGTTAAATAGAAAGTTTAGTTGTTTATCTATTGTTTATTTATTTTTTATTATCGTCATCACCAAAAAGGTAAAGATTGCTGTCGAATGCATGTGATCCGAGCGAATCCAAGTGGGAAGACTTGGACGTTCCCAAGTGTGTAGATTCGAGCATGCTTGGACGTGTGGTTCCAAGGTTTATTATTATTTTGATATTGTTTATGTTATTATCTAAATTCCTGATAGTATTGTTTAGTAGAGGTTACTTGTTTTAGGAATCTTGCTAAAATTATAGATAAATTCATGATAAATATTATGACAAATATAATGGTGGTAATATCTTGACTACATAAAGTGCTAGGTTGTTACACTTACCAATGGAACATAATTGTTACCGGAACCGGTTTTAAGAAGCCTGTATTTCGAGAACCGAATCTAGGTCAATTGGAAAGAGCGGGCGTGACCCCTCAGCCTACCTAAGTTCGAATCCCAAATTCGCTAGGTGCCCATCCCTCTCTTAACGAAATGCTAGAGCTCCTTACCAATTAAACAAAAAGCCTGCATTCCAGCCAGCACTTGCAAAATAATCAAGTTGCACAAATTTGTCTTCCAACATACTTAGGCCATGTTTGTTTTAAGCTTCCGATTCGGACGCCCGAATCGAAACAAACACTGATTCTAGCGATTCTCACAATCCACTCACCTATATACACTAGAATCTACAATCCACTTCATACGGATTATTTGGAGTCATAATCCGAATCGCTTTTAGAATCCAAAACAAACTTACACATGCCCAATAAACCTGCAAGTTTCCTGCGTTAGCGAAAGGAAAGCGAATTTATTATTGCAGTGCAAATTCGTGTAGCACGCGCTAAATCACGCAGACGGCAAAACCTAGCTACCTGCATATATACACTACACATATGCACAAATTACGTTAATTTGGATGCATATCTGAACTCACCTGCAGGTCAATTGCTTCCATCCGTGGTTGCAGCCTTTTCTTCTTCCTGGCAGTAGTATTCAAGAGAAATGTGTACATTAATTCTTGACCATTTTGTTAGTTGTACGAGAGGATATATGTGTCATGAAATTATTGTGGCTATTATCTATGAGAGAAGAATGACAGGCATCTTTAATTTCTCAAGCGTTAGAGGTTACCCTTGCAGAGCCGCTCTATCACGGTAAGGGTAGACCGTAGTTCTTGGTCCTTGTCGTGAACTCGTGGTACGTAAACGTGAAACGTGACACCTGTCGACGCTTAATTTCACGGTGTAGGAGAGTGTTACTTTTGTAGTTGTGTTCGTACACAGGCTAAATTTGAAGGAAAAAAAATGTACAAAGATGTTAGAAAAGCTAAGGTTTCTGTAGAGCAAAAACGAGCAATGGAGGTGACGACGATACCAGCTGATCAGAAGGGTCGGTGAGGCTAGCGGTGGAATTGTGCCACATATCAGTCAGCAGAGGTGTAAGAGCAGGGATCGATGACGCGCGGTGGCATAACGGCATAAGTAGTGGTTGGCGATGGAGACTGTGGAGGCGACGTGGGATTTGGATGGATCGATGCTTCGCTTGCTACGGAGATTCCTAGATGTCGGCAACGATATTGTTTCGACCATGGTCCTGTTTGGAGAGCAAAGCTACATACCCTTTTGAAAAGTCATTTTTTAATTCTTTAAATTGAAAAATAGTTATAGCTTTTATGAGAAACTATTTGATAAACAGTAATCTCTTCACGATAAGTTGTAAAAGCATGTTTTGTCTTGTTTTTGTCTTTTGCTAGTTATACGTGTTTTTAACTTATGGCTAAAACCATTTAAAAGCTGACTGTTTAGAGGATGGGCTGGTTAGCTTTTCGAGAGACGAAACCGGCTTTAGTCTCGAACAGGACTAGAGCAAAAATCTCGTGGTAAATCTAGATGTCAAAAAATGCATGATCTTTTATGTACTCCATTTTTGTTTGTACACGTGGAAATACTGCCATCTTGTCACCAAATAGAAGATCTGGATGGAGTGGGTTTCAAGCATGCTTGGGTAGGGAGCTCTACCTAGAAGTAGGGATGAAAACGGATAGTAATTCGGATATCAATTTTTTGTCTTTGTTCTTCAATGGGAAACAAATAGGATATAGAATTTTCTATCCGAATTCATATTCTTGTTTGTGGTGTTGAGCTTATTCAAATTCATAAAAATGAACCTCAAATTCATAGCAAAATTGATATCAATCGGAGGATTGGATATTTTTCACCTTTTTATTTTGGGAAGCACGTAATTTTTTATCTAATTTTATAATCTTATTTTTTATAATGAGCTTGCTAAAGTGTTAAAAATGAAAACCAAAATCGTTATATATCTATTTAAAATGTCGAATTTGTTGAAATTAGGATAGTTCATCCCTTAGAAGCATGCATCGGTGGTTACTCCGAGAGTTGAGATCTAAATGGAAATATTATTGAGCAAGAAAATGAGACCTACGTATAATTTGTATAATTTGCAACGTGGTTATATGTATGGGATATATATAGTACTCCGTACAGTAAAAACATGTTGTTTTTTATATGTGATGTCAAATCTTTGAATCTTTAGCTATTAATATCTTTTTAAATATTTAGATTGAATATGTGAAAATTATATATGCAGATTTTTCTTAAAGATACTTTCATAACATTATAATTTTATTTGGTTTTACAAATATATTACAATAGAAATTAGTGCTAAATATGGTGTTTTAAGGATCGTATCGATGCCCTAAACGATACTCATTCCATCCAAATTTATAAGGCATGTTTCATTTTAGCATACATAGACTAAGGTGATATTGAGCATGACTAAACTATCCCTAATTTCCTCACAAAAAAACTATCCCTAATTATTATCTTTAAGTTCTATATACAATGCATGTGACCTTAGCTTAAGGGTAGACAATACATAAGTCACATGGGTATACAAGCCTACTTAACCATGCTTAGCTATGCTTAGTATACACGTAGTTATAACGAAAAATATTGGAATATGGTAATTGGTTAAAAACCCAAAAATAAAACTATGGATCCGATGGACACAAGCATGTATGGGCAATAGCTGGTTATGCAAGGGGAAGACTGGTATGTAGTGTAGGGGAAATTCATGCCTAAGTCGCCTTAAGGACTAAACTATTGTATTGCTTACAAACAAAAAAAAACATGCAACCACAAGTGCTGGTATGGGGGTAGCTTTAACCTATTAAGTTGCTTAGATTTGGCTTTGCACATTAGTAGGCGGGAGATAGTAGGAGCACTCCTTTCTAGGTTTGCTTGTGAGAGGCTTTCACACCTCGGTGTGGGTAAATGCATGTCGGTACTACGGTGTACGTCTTACTATGGAAAGAAACCTTATTTGCAGGGAAGGATTGTCTATGTTGTTGATCTAAATACAGGGAGGGACTGTTATGTTTTATTTAATCATGCTTCTTTTACCATAGCAAGGGTTTCACGTCACTGGGTTGGTGCAAAGTTAGGTCTAGATAATGTAACGGTTGTGTTATGATATCTCAGCAGCACACTAAAGGAAGTGTGTCAATTGCGCTGTACAAAGAGATGATTATTTTTTGCGGGTAAAGCTGTACACCTCTGTATAGTAAAAATCTAATCGATTAGCCATACCTAAGGTCAAAAGCACTTGATAACGTCATCACTTAGTTAGCTTTTGGTATTTTCAAAAATGGTTTGTTTTGAAAATGATGTGGGGCAAGACACTTTATGTCAGGGGATGATCATGAAGTGGTTTGAAATAGTCGGATAGATTGCGATAAAAAACTTATGAATTTTATCATACTTGATTAAGAACTGTGATGTTTGAAAATTTTTGTTTATAAACTACCGTATGATTATGCTTTATTTCCATAATTGCAAAATAACGGAGAGCCTTTCTCCTTTGACATAAACTGCATTTTATTATAATTGCATTTGTGATACATTACAAGTCTTACTGAGTACGCAATGTACTCAACCTTGCTTTCGTTGTTGTTTTAAGTGATGATATAGAAATCTCCGACGACATATACGATTCCATAGGATTCGGGGACTATAATGACGATATTTTCTAGGGTTTTACCTTGTATGTTCCCTAGGGGTTATGGGTTAGAGACAAATTGCAAGATAAATAATTTTCCACTGCAATATTTTGGCTTGTAATACTAGTACTCAATCTTATTATGCTTAAGTGAATGTAATATAACTATGTGTATGGATCTAATTCCAAGTTGTAAACTGTGCGTATTAGTCACTCATCATGGGACTAATATTATGTGCACACGGATCCCATTATTGATCATATTATCAAAAATAGGGGTTTACATGCTCTGAGGATCCTTATCAAAAATTGCAAACATTATTTGATAGCTCAATTAAATCAACAACAAAATTTCCTCAATCGGTGAAGGAACCTAAACGTAATTATGCATTTTTAGGGCTTTTAGGGGGAGAGGGGGGGGTCCATACTTTAAGAAAAGAACAATACTGCACAACATTTAGGCATGTACTTGTATATATATCCCCTAAAAAATCATGCATATTTACCATATAATGTCGCTTTGGAATGCGGATGGAGCGAAACCACTGTCCCCTAGGCACATTCGCGAAAAAGCCGTTTCTTCAAATTACGGATAGGTCCCTATAGATTACTGAATAGGTCCTTAGCGATTTTTTATGAGGGAAGATATTTTTCATCGCATTTGGGTCCCTCGTCTTGTTTCTGAAAAAAGGGTCCGTTAGATTCAAATCAGCATAAACCCTTTTCTAATTTTTGAGGATAGCGGACAGGTCTAAAAGCGTAACAAGCAGGCACTTGCTCCTACGTCTAGGTCTTTTCTCCGTTTTCCGGAAATGCTGCCATCTTGTCACCAAATAGGCGTGGGTGCGGGCTCTAGCTATTTGTACACGTGGAAATGCTGCCATCTTGTCACCAAATAGAGGATCTGGATGGAGTGGGTTTCAAGCATGCTTGGGTACGGAGCTCTAGCTAGAAGCATGCATGCATGAGGTGGTTCAGTCCATACTCCAGAGTTGAGATCTAAATGGAAATATAATTGAGCAAGAAAATGAGACCTACGTATAATTTGTATAATTTGCAACGTGGTTATGTGTATGGGATATATATAGTACTTCGTACAGAGTAAAAACATGTTGTTTTTTATATGTGATGTCAAATTTTGAATCTTTAGCTATTAATATCTTTTTAAATATTTAGATTTAATATGTGAAAATTATATATGCAGATTTTTCTTGAAAGATACTTTCAAAACATTACAATTTTATGTGTTTGTTAAAAAAATGGGTCGTTAGGACCCGCCGCAATTTATGGGTCGCTATAAATCTCGAATCGAATCTCGTTTTTAAAAAACCGTTATGACCGTTGGCAAATCCATAAGTTGTTATAAACCTTCGACGAATCCGTGTTTTTTGTCGATCGTGTTTTATTTAGAAAATTGCGATTAAATCGTGTTTTTTGTTTTTGTGTTTGCTAAAAAAATAGGTCATTAGGATTCGCCAATGAATCTACGTCGCTATAAATCTTTGGACGAATCTATTTTTTTAAAAAAAAACCCACGGTTATGACCCGTTGGCAAATACACAAGTTGTTATAAACCTTCGACGAATCCGTATTTTTTTTGTCGATGCGTGTTTTATTTAGAAAATTGCGGTTGAATCTGTGTTTTTTTTGTTTTTTTAAAAGAAAAGTGTGGTCATTTTTTTATGTATTTCCTTTTTTAAAAGGTCTTTCGGACCATGGGCGAATCCATGAACCGCTATAAACCTTCGAAATCTGGTTTTTCGTTTTTGTTTTTTTGTGTTTGTTAAAAAAGCGGTCGTTAGACACGGCAATCTATGGGTCGCTATAAATCTTGGACGAATCTACATTTTTGTAAAAAACCATGTTATGACTGTTGGCAAATCCATAAGTTGCTATAAATTTTCGATCGAATCTGTGTTTTTTGTGACGAAAACATTTTTCCGAGTCTTTCGGTGACGAAAACATTTTTCCGGAAAAACGGAGAAAGGACTCGAACTCGAACGTAAGAAGTAGGGACATGTTTGTTAATTTTTTGGACCTGTTCGCTATCCTGAAAAATTAGAAAAGTGCTTGTTCGCGATTTGAACTTAACGGGAGGTTTTTCTGTAAAATACCGCGCCAGGGACCCAAACGCGAAGAAAAAAATATATCTTTGTCTCACAAAAAATCACGAAGGACCTATTTGTAATCCGGAAGGACATATCCATAATTTCGAAGAAACGGAGGGTTTTTTTTGCAAAATAGGCTTGGGGGGCACGTGGCCCCCCTGGTCTGTCGCCAATCCCTTCCCGTATAAAGGGTGTAGCCACTAGCAATAATAGCGCTTACTGCGCCGTCTTAGAGTCGATAGGACCGTCGGCAAATCCATGGGGTTCGTATTTTGGTTTTCATATTTGTTTAAAAAAATAGGTCGCCACTATAAACCTTCAAGGAATCTCGTTTTTTAGAAACCGCGTTACAACCCATCGTCGATAAAATTGTCGAATTTTCGATTTCGCATTTTTCAAATAAAATGGGCCGGTAGGACTCGTTGGCGAATTCATGGGATATTACAAACCTTTGATGAATCCGCGTTTAATCTACAGGTTCCTATAAACCTTCGACGAATCTGTGTTTTTTTTAGAAAACTGTGGTTGTTTTTTTACGCATTTCGGGATATCTGATCGTTTTTTTTGTGTTTGTTAAAAAAAATGGGTTGTTAGGACCCGTCGGCGAATCTATGGATCGCTATAAATCTCTGGACGAATCTACGTTTCTGTAAAAAAAACCCGCGGTTATGACCCGTTAGCAAATTTAGAAGTTGTTATAAACTTTCGACGAATACGTGTTTTTTTGGTCGATGCGTGTTTTATTTAGAAAATTACGGTTGAATTCGTGTTTTTTTTTGTTTTTTGTGTTTGTTAAAAAAAAATGGGTCGTTAGGATCCGCCGGCGAATCTACGAATCGCTATAAATCTTTGGACGAATCTACTTTTTTTTTAAAAAAAACCCACGGTTATGACCCGTTGGCAAATACACAAGTTGTTATAAACCTTTGACGAATCCGCGTTTTTTTGGTCGATGCGCGTTTTATTTAGAAAATTATGGTTGAATCTGTGTTTTTTTTGTTTTTTTAAAAGAAAAGTGTGGATTTTTTTTATGTATTTCCTTTTTAAAAGGTCGCTTTCGGACCATGGACGAATCCATGAACCGCTATAAACCTTCGATAATCTGTTTTTTCGTTTTTGGTTTTTGTGTTTGTTAAAAAATGGGTCGTTAGGACCGGCGAATCTATGGGTCGCTATAAATCTCCGGACAAATCTACATTTTTTAAAAAACCCGGTTATGACCGTTGGCAAATCTATAAGTTGCTATAAACCTTCAACGAATCTATGTTTTTTTGGTGACGAAAACATTTTTTTCGGGTTTTTTGGGTGACGAAAACATTTTTTCCGGGTTTTTTTGGTGACGAAAACATTTTTTCCGGGAAAAACGGAGAAATGACCTTTTTTGGGTGACGAAAACATTTTTTCCGGGTTTTTTTGTGACGAAAATATTTTTTCCGGGAAAAACGGAGAAAGGACTTGAACGTAAGAAGCAGGGACCTGTTTGTTATTTTTTTGGACCTGTTCGCTATCCTGTAAAATGAGAAAAGGGCTTGTTCGCGATTTGAACTTAACGGGAGGCTTTTCCGTAAAATACCGTGCCAGGGACCCAAACGCGAAGAAAAAAAATATCTTCGTCTCACAAAAAATCACGAAGGACCTATCCGTAATTTCAAAGAAACGGAGAGGCTTTTTCGCAAATTGGCGCGGCGACTCGTGGACGGCCTGGTTGGGCTCCAATTCCACGGCTTGTAATATGGGCTCCAATTCCACGGCTTGTAATATGGGTATAATATCCCCTAAAAATTCATGCATTTGTATTATGTATGCTCGTAATATGGGCTCCAATTCCACGGCTTGTAATATGGGTATAATATCCCCTAAAAATTCATGCATTTGTATTATGTATGCTCATCCGATCGTCTCCTACTTGACCGCTAGCTTCCTCACCACACGTGAGAGCCGCACGTGGGGAGCAGCGTCCATGGCTCGATGGCTGCCAGTGCTTGTCCTGACCACGAGGGCTCCATCGATCGATAGAACAGAATTAATCCTTCCATGAAAGTGTATCTCGACGACTCTCCTTAGGTGCAATGTTAGGCACGTGAGATTGTGAACCCGTCCATTCAAACTCGAGTCCCACTTCTAATTTAAATTTAAAGTGTAGAGATGCACAACATAAAGTGATCCACAACATAAACCGTCCATCGTTAAAAATTGATGCATGTTGAATTGTTAACTGATACCAAGGTGACTCAAGCTGAGAGCTCAAGCCTAGATCTAGCCTCGGGCCCTAATTCACGCTCGAGCTCGGCTCAGAACTTAAGAGACCATGCTCGTTTATAGCCCTGACTATAGCTTCTTCTCCCTCTGCATGTTCCTCCCTAGCTATATATAACTACTAAGCTCATCAGTGGAGGATCTAGGAATTTTCAGATGGGTGTACAGAGTTAACAGAATGTTGTTCAATATAAAAATTTAAGGTTCACAATAACAAAATTTAAATACAAATTATTCATATTCGAGCAAATATGTCACAATAAATTAGAAATTTTCATAATAATTAAGAAAAAAATACAAATTAACTCGCAAGACTCCATAACTTGGAAGTGAGATATTATGACTTCATCACTAACTTGTAGAAAAAAATATTGATCATCCATTATACTTAGTTAGTTTTTTGACAAACTTAATCATCGAAAACAAATTTACTTTCTACAGGTATTGGTTTTGATGTGGAGGTAACAGTTGTAGTTGCTTTCTATGTCTTTCCGGATCGATCCCACAAAGCTTTCCGATCTACAGAATATCTCCTAATTTTCTTAAGCTCTACGTCACAAAATCAACTAATTAATCCCACTAATTCACCTTTTATCAACATTTCAAATTCTTAACATTCAACAAGACAATATGTGAAAACCTATATGATATGGTTGACGGCCCTGACTGATTGCTGCAGCGGTGCAACCCATAGTGTTGCGGCTACTACTTGGTCGACAACCCGGCTATCACCTTAGCTCCCATCCTTCCACCGCCGCTTGCTTGTCAAACTGTATTACCGGTCGACGCCCAAGGCCAAGTGAAAGAGAGAGGCAGAGAGCATGAAAGACAATTTTTTTTGGCTAGGGTTGGTTGTGTTTTGCAATGTGCTCTGCTCGGTTGAGAAATGGAAGATGTGGACTTTTCGCTAATGGACTACGATGGCTGGTTAAGAGGAGAGTTATAGAAGAATGAAAATAGGCTAAAATTAGTTAAAAAGTGAATATATATATACTGATTTGATCCTATTATTAATATATATAGCTAATATACATATTATATAATTAATTTTTTATAAAAAATGTGGGTATACAGCTGTACACGTATGTCCTTCATTGGATACGCCCTGAAGCTCATGTTAATCAATCAAATTGACCTACTCTTAGCTTACTAGCCAGCGTCACACGCTACACTACGCCATGCGAAATTTGGTCACGCAATGCTGCGTCGTGCAAAATTTTGTCCAACGGTTATTTCTAAAATAAGGGTCTAAGAACGTAAATGTGAATTCATTTTTCTTTAGGGTTTTCAAAAAATGTGCTAGTTAGGAGTCATCGGAATTTGTGGCACCATGAGTCCTATTTGTGTGTTGCAGAACCACTAGGAGTCATCGTCAAACTGCAAAAACGTGGGTTCCTTTTTGTGTAATTTGGTTTTCGTTTTCCTTAAAAATGAGTTGTTAGGAGCCGGTGAATTTATCGATTGTAGGAGCCGTCGCGAATCGAGAACCGCATGCTCCTTTTTTTACTAGCTAGTTTTTCTGATAGCTTGAAGGAAAAATTGTTGCCCAATGCCTAGTCAGAGGAAAACTACGAAGGCGCACAACTCTATGCAAGAAATTTCAGCAGATGATGCACTTCAAATGTTTCATGACAAAGATTCGCGAATAATCATCCATCATAAGCGCATGAGCTATAGATTCTAGTAGGCTTCAAAGCCTATCAAAGGATCTTGTGTTGTTGCATGAATGCCCGAGATATTAAAGTAAGTGAAGAGTTGACACAAATTCATACACAAGTTGGTCAAGTGAATTGCAAACACCACCAATCTCCTAAGTCTAAGAGAATCATTTGCATCAAATTCTCGTGTTCTTGAACATCCAGAAGGCTATAGATGATTCGGGGATGTTGGAGATGGAGCTAATTCAAATGCTAAACCCTGCAATCCTGAAGGCATGTTTTGAACTCAAAAGGCGTGAGCCTCAAAAGACCTAGAAATTGAAGACCCGTATCGTAAATCCTATAATCCTAAGGTTTACTTAATTATCTTGTTTTTCTTTTTGTCAAGCTATAACTAGTATTGTATGCTTGTAATTCCCATAAACTTACAATAGTGATATTTTTTCTTCCCGAGTTTTGACATCTCCATGGTGTGCATCTACCAAACATTGCTAGTTGTTTTGCTAAACATTTCACGATTGTTGATGGTGTAATTGTTTTCTTAATTGATTTGATCCATTAAGTTCTGACCACATCTTCGGGTCGGGAAAGTTTATTTGTGACATTATGTTTTTAATGAATAAGATTGACTTTCTTTTCTTGCTAGAGAGGTAAAGTACTCAAACTAAAGATGAGTACCTATTTGTTTGTAGGGAAGGATGGAGTGTAGCGAGGATAAAAGAAAAGGACAAGTAGTTGCTTCACATCTTTTTCTTTGTTGCTTGCTCTTGCCTTGATTGAAAAAGAGCCAAGAGGGTAGAGATTGGTGAGAAAAGGTATCTTTAGTAATTTCAGTAGGGTGGTGAGATAAAGTAGTTTACAAGTGAGGCTAACCATGTTGCTTTTTATATGGCGATCTGGCAAACATGGCTAGCTAGGACCGAGTTTCAAACTATAGGTGGATTTCATAAATTGTGGGCTAAATGCTACGTGGAGAGCATGCGGTGCTTGCCCTTCCACTGGCTTGAAGGTATGGGCAAAAGAAATGGTCGTGACTAGCTAGTGGGAGGATGGGCGGGAATGGGTAAAGAATGGGCGAGAGGAAGAAAATGGAGATAGCTAGCTGCCTGAGTGAAGGTCAGTTCAAAAACCGATAGTGAAAGTGCATCTAGGCCCCTCAAAGAGTTTTGGTGATTTATGGCAACACAATTCCATATACTAACGGTGTAAGTGAGATTCTATGCAGTGATCGAGAAGATATCATCGTTGGAAAGCAATTGGAGATCCCCACCATCCTTAAAAATTTGAAAAGGCGGCATCAAGACTTTAGTCGTAAATCTTTTACTTTATCGAGTCTAAGGATAGCCGTACTATTAAGGGGGATACGACGGAAAATCGCTTCTAGGATATGCCTGTGCTCATAGAATGAAAATTACATCTCGAAAGTTTTTCAAATCATTGCATTTTCTATCAAAGGATACTTCTGGCCGAGAGGGTCAGGCCGGAGTATCCGGACATTTAGTCCGTACGCTCTGGGCTAGGGCCCTCGGTTGCTTTCTCTGGTAAGTCCGGAGTATCCGGACATTTAGTCCGGACACTCCGGGGTTAAAAGGTCCGGAGTATCCGGGGATTAAGTCCGGACACTCCGGGCCCACCTTCTCGGTTCAAGGCAAACCAACTTGAGTCCGGACACTCCGGACTAAATGTCCGGATAGTCCGAGGTTTGCGCAGCACAAATGTAACGGTTGGATTTTGGGAGACCTATTTAAGCCCTCACTCCATTTATAACCGTTGGCATCTCATTCATTGCTGCATTTAACACTCAAGCTCTCTCACTCTCACTCTCTCAAGCCCTAGCTTCCTTCCCCCACTTGAATCCTTGTTTGATTTGAATCTTTGGGGAGAAAGGAAGGGATTTAAGTGCTTTGAGCTTGCATTTTGATTCTTGAGCACAAGTTTCATCCTCTAAGGCGATTTAGCGGCGTATTTGTTACTCTTGGAGTTTGAAGGGATCCTAGACGGCAAGGAGTCACCGGAAGCCTCCAAGACTTGGTGTGGAGAGCCCTGGAAGTTTGTGAAGGCAAGTCTCGCCTCCGAAAGGAAAGAGGCAAGAAGAAGATCGGCGAGTGCTTTGTGCAACACCGGGAGGAAAGTGGTCAAGAGGGACCCGGGCTTTGTGCCTCCTCAACGGAGACGTAGGATTCCCTTCAAGAATCCGAACTTCGGGTAAAAATCGTTGGCTCCCTTGTTCTTCTTTTGCTTGTTCTAGGGTTTATTGTTCTTGGAACTTTCGGAGCCCCGATCTACTCTAGCTTTGTGTTTGGTTCTAGATCTTCACCTCTATCAGGTACCTGACATCATTTATAGTATTTGTATTCATTTAGATTGTTGAAAAATTGCTCAGATTTAAAATCCCCATTTCGAGATCCTCAGTCCGGAGTATCCGGACTAAATACCCCGGACAGTCCGGAGTATCCGGATAAAAACCCCGGACACTCCGGGTTTAGGCCCTCGGGTGATTTTACTTATTTGCAATTTTTGTAATCCGCCTATTCACCCCCCCCCCCTCTAGGTGACATCACCGGTCCTTTCAGATAGCATGATCTTGATTTCCTTTTTAGACCATTAGTTAAAGCTAAAGCTCATTTGTAATATGTTCTAGACTTATGTGTCTTGGATGCTTATGAGAATCGTGAGTTTGGCATTCTTGACTATTAGTATTATCATATTGTGTTGACATGGCGTATATAAGTGTATATGCACAATGCTTGGATTTGTGTGAATATATTTTTATGTATGTGCTTGATTTTGTGTCCATATATATATATATATATATATATATATATATATATATATATATATATATATATATATATATATATATATATAGTAGTTGTGTACAATGGAGAACCCTAGCTATTGACGTAGCAATGGAGTGTTCAATGCGAAAATGCATGTCCACTTGGCAATAATCTGTGATTGAACAATTTTGTCATAAATAAAATGGTCAACGCTCATTTTTGGCCGACCGGAGTGTTTTTTATGACGAATTCGACATTTTTCATGACGATTTGGGTACAATTAATGATGGTTATATTTGTCACAGAAAAGTTGATTTTTTATGACGAAAATAAGTAATTCGTCATTGAAAACTTTCTATGACAAGTTGAATTTTGTCATAAATTCATCATAAAAAACCTACAATAACGATTTCAGGACTAATGATGACGAGTTTGGATCGTTATTAAAAATCACTTTTCTTGTAATGACATATATCATTGCCAGATTTTGGTTTGAGCCGACAGAGATAATACAATATCATTGCCGGTTGTACGATGAACCAGCAGTGATATCTTTTATCACTGCCGGTTCCTAAGCCAGCAGTGATAATCCCGAGTATCACTGCTGACCAATCACTGCCGGCTCTTATAACCGGCAATGATGGCATTTTCGAGCCAGCAGTGATGTACTGTTATGTGCTAGTGCGAGCTTAGCTCGAGCTTGAATAGCTTGTTAGGTTAGGTAAATTTACTTTATGTTGTGGATCACTCGTTAAATATTCCTAGAAGTTAACTTTTATCGAGCTTACTCAGGCCAAGCTTGATCTTCGGTTTTTCATATTGTTAAAAATTGATGCATGTTGAATTGTTAAGCGATACCAAGTCGACTCGAGTGAGAGCTCAAGCCTAGATCTAGCCTCAGGCCTAATTCACGCTCGAGCTCGGCTCGAGAACTTGAGAGACCATGCTCATTTATAGCCACGACTATAGCTTCTTCTCCCTCTGCATGTTTGTCCCTAGCTATATATAACTACTAAGCTCATCGATTGGAGGATCTAGGAATTTTCATATGGGTGTCTGGAGTTAACAGAATGTTGTTCAATATAAAAATTTAAGGTTCACAATAACAAAATTAAAATACAAATTATTCATATTAGAGCAAATATGTCACAATAAATTAGAAAATTTCATAATAATTAAGAAAAAATACAAATTAATTCGAGACTCCATAACTTAGAAGTGAAATGTTATGGCTTCATCACTAACTTGTAGAAAAAATATTGATCATCCATTATACTTAGTTGGTTTTTTCACAAAATTAATCATCGAAAACAAATTTGATTTCTACAGGTATTGGTTTTGATGTGGAGGTAGCAGTTGTAGTTGCCTTCTATGTTTTTCTGGATCGATCCTACAATGCTTTCCGGTCTACAGAATATCTCTTAATTTTCTTAAGCTCTACGTCACAAAATCAACTAATTAATCCCACTAATTCACCTTTAACAACATTTCAAATTTTCAACATTCAACAAGATAATATGTGAAAATTTATATGATATGGTCGATGGCCCTGACTGATTACTGTAGTGGTGTAGCCCGTAGTGTTGCGGCTACTACTTGGTCGACAACCCGGCTATCGCCTCAGCTCCCATCCTTCTGCTGTTGCCTACTTGTCAAACTGTATTACCGATCAACGCCCCAAGGCCAAGTGAAAAAGAGAGGCAGAGAGCATGAAAGACAAAAAAAATTGGCTAGGGTTGGTTGTGTTTTGCAATGTGCCCTGCTCGGTTGAGAAATGGAAGGTGTAGGCTTTTCGCTAATGGGCTATGATGGTCGGTTGAGAGGAGAGTTATAGAAGAATGAAAATGAGCTAAAATTAGTTAATAAGTGAATATATATATATATTGATTTGATCCTATTATTAATATATATAGCTAATATACAAATTATATAATTATTTTTTTATAAAAAAATATGGGTGTACAGTTGTACACCTATGTCCCTTCATTGGATACGCCCTAAAGCTCATGTTAATCAATCAAATTGACCTGCTCTCAACTTACTAGCCAGGATCACGCGCTACCCTGCGTCATGCGAAATTTGGTCGCACAATCTTTGTGCCATGTAAATTTTGTCCAACGGTTATTTAAAAAAAAAAGGTTCTGAGAACATAAATGTGAATTCATTTTTCTCTAGGATTTTCAAAAACATGTGCTAGCTAAGAGTCATCGGTGAATTTGCAGCACCACGGGTCCTATCTATGCGTTGCAGAACCGCTAGGAATCATCATCGAATCTACAAAAACGTGGGTTTCTTTTTTGCGTAATTTTGGTTTTCTAGTTTTTCCTTAAAAAATGGGTTGCTAGGAGCCGCCAGCGAATCTATCGATTGGTAGAAGCCGTCGGCTAATCCGTGGAACGATGGGCTCTTTTTTTTGGGGGATCATTTGTGAAAACGTGGGCTCTTTTTGCATAATTTCGATTTTATCAGGTTTTTCTTAAAAAAAAAGGCTGCTACTGTAGTAGCTCAATCAGTGTGCGACAAAAATGAGGCACATTAATTTATCCTGGGTAATAGCATGCTAGTGCATCGTGATTTGGCTTTGTCTGATTAGTCAGGCGTTAATTCATACATAAAGCTACATAATAAAAATACAGTCTCTACAAGTAATTGCATATTTGATCATGCAAACGTTGTACTGTACATCAATTTCGTATTTGACCATGCATATGTAATTGCATTAACATCTGATTTAAAATTCGCTCAATATCCAACCCACCCATATAATGAATCTATACACACATAGCATATCACTTACATTTTTATCATTGCTTTGTGCAAAAGGGCTAATTCGAAAATGCTACGTTACTACAACTCACCTTATACTCGTAGTGTGAGATTAATTCCGCCACTACTTTAACTTAGACCACGTAAATCTTCGCACTAACATGCCAGGATATTATATATAGAGAGAACGCTAAATTCACTATAATCGCTTTTGGTCAGCAACTGTCGTACACACACGCCACACGTTAGTTCGCAGAAAAAAAGTATATCATGCTAGAAACGCGTTTTGCCCCTGTGAATGTGACTTTTCCTATGCGCGCAATCCATTGCATGAAGGAAAGAACGAATCCAAGAAAAGTGAAAAAAAAAAGAAAGAAAGAAAGAAAAGAATCGTGAGTGAGAGAGTACAAGAAGAAAAGGTATCTCTATAGTGTTGAGAGCCAAATATACACTCTTCATCGTGATGGTTTCCTCCGTCTACACCTGAAATGGCAAATAATGGTGAGTAGTGCTTTAATTTTCACTCAAGATCGTCGATCCTAATCGAAGATCCGCAGATGATCAGTTGAATGGGAGGAGGTAGAGATCATCATCGAAATGAGTGGGATAGAGAAATCTCCGGTGGATCAGAGAGATTTCAATGAGTTGGAGAGAAGCAAACCACTTCGCCATCATGGCTTACTTGAAGATACCGTCCTAAAAAAGTTGAGCTCTCAGGCTCATTTGCTGCCTGGCTACGGACCAAGGCTATGAAAAGCATAATCGATCCATTAATGGAATAAATCTATTTACATCTAAAGGAGATTTTAAAGAGCATTTTTTACACGCTGTGCTACGGTGCCTTCACGCCCAATCGAGCGGGCGAAATTATTTAACCCCTACTAAAGGGCACGCAAAGCCAACAACGTGGTGCAATCGTGGAGCGGCCGAGTCGGCTAAGATCGACGTGGATAGAGCGGCGAGACCGAAACCCCTGAGGCCTAATATAAGGATTATTAGATGGTTGGTTTTTACGAAATTCCTATAAAAATCCTAAGCCCCAAAAGGGTTTCAGAAAATTTTCCTACCTCTGTTTGGCTACTCGTACATGACATACATGTCAACGAAATAAAATTTCAGTCACAGAGAGAGAGACTCACTAGCTACGATTGAGCTCAAAGAAAGGGGCACCTTGGTACTCCAGTTGCCAGTAACAGTATCCATCATCAGGCAGCTATACCGAGGTATGCATATAACTTGGATATGAATGCCTTTCCATATTTCTTTCTTCTTGTTGTTCTCTAGTTCTTCTCGGTTCTTGCCTTCTTGGACCCTTTTCTCCTCGAATAATTTACCTTCTGCGTCAAAGCCCCACTTCCCCAGTCACGCAGTAGCTCGCCTCCAACTACAATTCGGTAGAGTTTTGATCCTAACTTCATTCGAGATCTAAAATTTATAGGTTAAAATAAAGTGAATTAAGTTTATATTTTTTGTCTAAAATGTAAACAAGATAATCCATCTAAACCTCTTAATATATTCACAGCTCCAACTTTACAGATCTAGTGAAGTTGGAGCTTTACTAAACACACCTTACAACTACTACTTTCTCCGTTCATGAATGCACTCGAGAGAGACACATATCTGTAAAAAGTTGTATTACTCATCTTTATTATATTTTTAGATATTGTATTTTACTTTATTTCATACTAGCAAATAACATTGAAAAAATAGCTGAAAAGGAAAGGTATAGCAGAGAGAAAAAATATCAAAAAGTTACCTTAGTGTCGTAGAATATTGATGTGTATTCAGCAATGGAAGGTGGATATAGCACTAGCAGCCTCAGCTGTTACTGCCGCATGCACTCGCAGTACTTTTAACCCTCGCAACTCGATCATTGATTCGGCTGTACCGTGGTACTGGCTATATATACGCGCTGCGTATTTGACAGGCTCGGCGTGAGTGCTGTACATGCACGTAGCTAGCTAGCTACTACTGTTTGATTAGGGCACATAGCATATGTACACATGTATGTGCGTGCTAGTTGTAACTAGCTAGCTGCGTAGGTGGTAGCTAGCATTTCCTTTCTCTTTTTTTTCTTCATTTTTGCATGCTTTGAGCTAGTGTATATACGCATGGTAGCTGGGCACCAGATCTAAAACGGGTATTTTCCTATTTACCGTGTATGAAAAGGTTTGATATTTTTTATCAAAATTAACTTGTTTATTAACTTTTTCAAACAAGTTTGAATTGAAACTAAAACTAGAGTTGTCTTTTTTTTTGTAGTTTGATTGTAAGTTACGTCTTTGCTTATACATATAAACCAGCAAATCATGTGATATAAATTCGTTCAAAGTCTTTGAATTTGAGTATATTATTTCGAAAGGTATGGGTTCATTTGATTATAGATAGGTACATAACCTAAAGCTAAAATTTTTGAAAAATATACCCGAATTTAACTTGAATTTGTGTATTTGAAATTATGATACCCTGACACCATGGTGTCCCATTATATGACACACTGAATGGTAGTATACATGGTTTCAAATTTCAACGAAATTCGGTCTTTTCGGTGGTCCCGAAATATATTTATCCCAGTTATATTTTGGTGGGTTCATTTCTTTTTTTACAAAAATTCAAACTTTGGTCACAATTTGTCCAAAAATTCAAATTTTGTTAAAACATCAAATTTTTAGACAACCATTTCTTCCTGAAATGACTGAATTTCGATGATTTCAGTGAGTGACGAAAAAATTAAAACAAAATTTGAAACCTTGGTAGTATATACACACGCGCGCTTTTTCATTTTTGCATATATCTCTGTGGTCAGAAGCTAAAGCCCACCAACTGCAACTTCTCAGTGAAGTTCAGTTTCTAGGAGAAACTAAGCTGTCCATGCACACAGAGCATAATTTAATTAGAATAGATGACATGTGTAAATTTGTGGAAACTTACTGTACAAAAATAAAATCAACAAAATTGGATGAACAAAGCTAAATATGTGTAAATATACATAAAAATATTGTTACATCTACTTATCCAAAAACACACCACGTACTTGTAATGAGAGCATAATTAAGTATCACATGCATCATATTGTTCACAAATAAAAAAATTCAAGACACAGTAGATCCTATATATATATATGTGTGTGTGTGTGAACATGTGTTAGCTTAGCTGGCTAGCTACAGTATGGTCACCAATTATAAACATCAGGACTCAACGAGAGCTAGAGTGCTAGATAAACAAATAAACATATTTATTAGAGCAAGGCTAATAAGAGAGCCAACTACAGGCTTTATCTCATTGCCATATCATATACAGCCAACCTAACAGCCCACCCATATAATAAGTTAGCTATACATACATACAAAACCATTAATACTTGGCCCACATTCTTCCACTCATTCTCTCACCAAGTTTCTTTGGCCGCACAGTCTTCCTATTAATTTCAGAATCTCATAGCCCTCTCTCCTCTCTCCTCTCCTCTCTCCTCCAACTCATCATAACTGATGTGGCAATCCTTCTGACCTACTTACCTCACCTTATTATACTTGCTCTTAGTGGTGAGGCCCGTCGGTCATTTCAATGGAAGGTTAATTAAATATTATATACTCTATGAACAGATATTATTTTAGATTTTTGCACTTCTATCAAGACATATCTAAAAAACATTTTATTACCTCTCTTCACTATATTTTTAGATAGTATATCTTATTCTAGTCCATAAGGCCATTCCCAGTGCTAAGTTTCATTCCACGGTTTCCAAATGTACCATGTCATCTAAAGAAGTGTAGATTGATGAATGAAATAAGGACTCGAAAGGCGCACGCTTCATTTAGGGATGGTAACGGTCCGGTACCTCCGGTCCACCTCCGTGGACCCGGACACGAGACCGAAGTTTGGACCGAACCGGACCGAAATCAGTCACGGGTCCAAACTCGACCGGACTGGACCCGAACGGGTACCCGGACCCGTTACCAGGAATGGGATCACATGGCTTCAAAGAAAACGAAATTTTTCGATCCAGTGGATTCTACAATCAATGAAGTGCCTACCAATGCAGCAAATATGAATCAGCATTTGCTCTGGAGCCAGTGGCAGCTGCTGGATTCCATCCTTCCCACTGGTGGCTTCGCGCATTCCTACGGCCTGGATGTTCCAGCACTTGCCGGAGTCGAAGACGATGGCCCTGTGACCACAAAAAAAACTCACGAACAAAGAGTTGAACACGAGAGATGTGGTGCAGCCAGAACTACTGCTTTTCCAGACTCTATTCAACTTAAATAGGCAAACAAATACGACAGATACTACATGCAAACACACACGCATCACGTCGCCCGTTTCTCGCACCACGAACCTGCATGAACTGCGCCATCTCCCAGCTTCAGATCGTGCCGTGCGATTCGGGCGTTCTAACTGACTCAACTCCCGCGCATACACAGTGCACGATGAGCACGTTTATCCTCCTGATGTGCCCATATAAACAAACAATGCTAGACTCATTATTTCGGGTCCGGGTCTGGGTACCCACGGGTCCAAAATGAGACCCAGACCGGACCGGATCCGGACCCGAAATAATATACCCATAGGTCCAAATTTGGACCCGAACCCGGACCCATCGGGTACCCGCGGGTACCCGGATCCATCGGTATTTTTGTCATCCCTAGTTTCATTTTCACAGTTTCATAGGTAATCAATAGCATTTACTGCTTGGATGGTGTTGTGAGTGAAAATGAAATGATTTTGCCTCCGGTGCAAGTTTCAGATTATTTCATTCGCGTTGGAAACAGTGACCGATGGGTTTCATCTCTATAAAACCCTTTTTCTCTCTCCTCTTAATTAGCTTGCTAAGTCATCAGTTTTGCTGATGTGTCACAGTATTTAATGAGAATGAAACCCATTTGAAACCCCACTGGGAACAGCCTAACTACTATTGAAAATAGCTAAAGAAGATATTTATAAGAGAAAAAATGGTAAAATATCATGTTAAATTTGTAGAATAACATGTATATCTATCTAAAAATGCATGCCATCCACAGTCAGATCCGTTAGAGCATGTCTCACTCCAAGCGCTCTGTGTGTCTCCTTCCCAGTTTCATGAAACACCACCCTTTCATCCCACAGTATCTCTCTCTCTCTCTCTCTAGGCATTATTCCTCTTATTTCTTTAACTCCACACCCCCCCCCCCTCTCTCATAGCATAGCATGAAACATTGGAACCGCTCCCTCTCTCTCCTTCCTTCCTTCCTTCTCTCACTCAAAACACAAACCCCCACACAAGAATGATATGCCACTCATGACCTAATCACCCAATCCCACTTCATCTCCTCCTTTTCTTCATACCAACGAGAAATCTCTCACGCCTTCTCTCGCCGCTGCTACAAGAAGAAGATTGCATTGCTACTTGCTGCGATGAGCGCTACTGCCGGTGTGGCCAGTGCTCCTCAGACCTCTGCTGCAACGGCAAGGGCTCCTGATCTCTCGCTCCACATCAGCCCTCCGTCGCCGGACGACGCCGGCGGCGAGATGCCGGAGCCGAGGCGACGGCTGGGGCTCGTCGACGACACGGCGGTGGCGAAGAGGGTCGACGCGGTGCAGAGCCACAGCCTCCAGGTGCAGCAGCGGCTGCACCAGCCGAACCAGACACACGGATTCAAGAAGACATCGGCCGCCAGCGCCGGCGCCGGCGCCGCGAGGCCGGCGGGCGGTGGTGGAGGGAAGAGGAGCACGAGGGCTCCCAGGATGCGGTGGACCACCGCGCTGCACGCGCACTTCGTGCATGCCGTGGAGCTCCTTGGTGGCCATGAGAGTATGTTCATATATGAAACTCATGTACATAAGTGCGTATAAATACGCGTGCATAATTGCATATTTATATATACTACTAGTGCATGTGAAGTCTTTGATGGGATGGTCTTGCCTTATTGTTTTTCTGGATTTTTGGTGTTGGTGGTATTAAAGAGAAGTATTCTGATTCTAAATGCTATTAGTAATGGTATATACATAATCACACATGAAGTGATTCTTTCCATTGGGGAGTCGCATGGTATTTATTTCTTTCTGTGTTTTTATATTTCATTTGTTTTTGTTTTGTAAAAAATGTATGAAGCATGTATTTTCCCCCTCTACATCGACCTCTGCTGGGATTTTAAGGGCAATTCTGTTGCATATATGGCTTATATTAGATCTTTTTCTTTCTTGTCCCAAGAAGCTAGGTTTCGTCCTCTAGTTCCTTAATTTCTTTCATTCTAAAGTATGGCGTACCATGCAATTAATCACATGGGTTTATACAAGCTTGTGAGTTTGTTAATGACAGATCTATTCGATTTCCACCCATGCATGCATGTGCACACACACTTGGTTCTAAAACCTTATTGCTTTGTTTCTTGCTACATCTTCTAGGAGCAACACCAAAGTCAGTCTTGGAACTGATGAACGTCAAGGATCTTACACTGGCTCATGTTAAGAGCCACCTGCAGGCAAGTTATAACTAGAGAGACACTTCACTCCTTTTTCACCTGCATCTGCATGCTTTGTATATGCTAGCTCCACACAAACATTAACATTTTTCACTCTGCTAGTTTCTGATCACTCCAAAACAAAAGGATGCAGATAGCTTATTGACATGTTTGATACTGGCCTTCTTGTTGTTAGTTGATACCTGCAAGTACCTCTTGTCCTTTTTTGTCCTTTATCTGGCCTAAACATGTGTACATCCCATAGTTAGTTTATTTAGTTATATCTTCTGAAGCCAAATGGCAACACAAAGAGCTAATCTGATATCATAATTTCCCTTTCTTATCTTTTTCTCCTTTTCTTCTTGCATGCAGATGTATAGAACAGTGAAGGGCACAGACAGATCATGTGTTGCAGGTAAAATACATATTGCCTAGATCTTAATATATATTTTGATCCCTTTGGAGTTCCATGGCCTGAGTTGATTCAAGGTCATGCTGCCACATACAGTGCTGAATTATTGGCATGGGATGTGTATGTGACATCGCTACTAGCCTGTCTGCCCCAAGAAGCACAGCCATATAGCTTGTACCCTAGTGCTGTGTGTGGAATGTATCCATATATACACATATGTTTGTATTTTGTAGTGTGATGGGACATATAGCATAAATACATGGTGCGTTTGCAGGCCATGGCCAGACCAGAGATATGGGCTTTCTGATGAGAGGTGCTGCTGCTGGTGAAGCGGATGGCTTTGATGGGTTCAACAGCAACATGGTCAACACCACTTCCAATAATACTGCTGCTAGGTCTGTACATTTGTGATCAAACTGAATCTAGTATACTTAAATATTACTAGTATTAATGGGGTATATATATATGTGAGAATTGATAATGGTGTTTTGTTTCTTCTCTTGGTCTTTGTGTCCGCAAGTCTGCGACCTCTCGCTGCATTTGGAGGGTATGGATGCATGTGTTGTATGCAAGCATTTACATCATTGCCTAATTTTATACTGCTACATGTAGAAGCATGCCTTGTGTGATATAGGGATATTTGTTAAAATTAAATTGCGATGGCAGGACCTAGAGGAACTTGACTGCATTATTTTGGTTGCTGTGGTCAGTTTGGACTATATGTGATCCATATTCCAGCTGTATCTTTTAGTCTAAGGTTTTGGGTTTTTAATACTGTATAATTTAATAGTTATTTCTAAGTCCAAGGAAAGGGTGCATCATGATTTGCAAAATCTTTGAAGTGTCTATGTGAATACTGTAGCATTCGGTGTTCGTGACTTCTTTGAAGTTGGGGAGTTTTAGTACATGAAACCTGCAGATCTAGTTTTAGATATACTTGGCGGCTCTTTAATTTTAAATTTCTTGTCTACAAAGTTTTTTACTATGAAATTAAGTAATTGAACTTTTAGTTTATAATTGTATATATATATATATATTAGTTAACTGCACGAGTCTTGTCTTGACATAAATTAAATTACAGCATAAATATATCTACAGTTTAAAGTGCATGCAACTTCAGAAGTTTTCAGCCATCTGACAGGTTACTTATATGTATGCATGTGCTAAATTGAACAATTCAAAGCATGACAGTTTGATGTGTGCTTTTTTTTGGGATCCGTATAAGCCAACATGCAGCCTTTTCCTGCCTTTTTCAGCTGATATGGAAATTTTTAAGGAATTGCTAGGAGCCGGACGTCCGATTTTTCCGGACGCTGCAACATTTTTTCCTACTCGTGAAACATTTTTTCTACGCGTTAAACATTTTTCTTCGATAACGGTAGAAATGTGCACGCGAAAAAAATATTACAGACGTTGGAAAAAAATATTGCACCGAGCGTCTGACGAAACATACTGAGTTCGGACGTCCAGTGCTAGTTCTCGCCAAATTTTTATCAACACTTCAGTGAGTCATCACTCATCAGCATCTCTCTCTAGCTACCTCTCTATCTTTATCTCGGCCTCCACATCTCTCAGAGAGCAAGCATGCCTAGGTGACAGTTCTTCATGTCTGCTGCACTGTACTACTCCTACAACCATCTGTACTGTGCTCCTGATTTCAAACTCCCATGCATGCATGCAAAAACACTTACCACAGTACTCTCTCTCTCTCTCTCTCTCTAAAATAAGAACAAAAGAAAGACACTGACAAACACAATGGCTAATTAACCAGCAGGAACAAAATTGAGCATTGCATGCATGCATATAGTAGAACCCAGGTGGGGGACATACATATTGAAAGAAAAAGTAAAGCCTTGCATGCAAACATTATACTGAATGAGGGGTCATGATGCACTGGGAGACTTTTCCTCTCCTCCCCTTAACTTGCAGTGTTCTGCTTCTGCATGGTTTTTTCTCAGGGAGTGATAGCCTGAATGAGAGGTCCCTCCCTACCAGGCCAGCCAGCCAGCCCCATCAGCAGCAGCAGCAGCTGCTTGTGTTGTGGTTGATCATCAGATCCATATCAATTGTCCCTCTGCTGGGCCTATCATTCAGGGTTGCACCAATGCTGGCTGATGGAATCTTGCATAAAACAACTAGAACAGGACAAGGGAAACTCCATTGGCCTTGACCAGAGAAAGCCTGCCCTCAGCTTACGTAGTGGCGAGCATGGACAAGCCACTTGGCAGCACTACCACTGTTAGACTGCTTTCTAGCCACCACCTCCATACATGTCTCTCCAACCCTCCTCCTCATGATCCTCATATAGTCACATCTAGCCACCCTAGCTAGAACCTCACACTTCAATTAATTAGGATTTCAATCATTTAACCATGTCGACTACCCCTCCATTCTTTTCAGCAACGTTTTTGACTCTTCACAGTATCTAATACATATTTTGACTATTATTATTATTTTTGTTTTATCTTGTTATATACTAATAAAATCATAATGTTACTATAGTGTTTTTAATGATAAATTTAACAATATAGTTTTCATGTAGCCAATCTAGATAGTTTTAAATATATTAGAGGTTAAACCTTAGAAAGTTTGATGGCATGGATTCCAGGTGCCTCAAATAAAAAAGAACCGAGGAAGCATATATCTCTTATATGATCTTGGCAATTAATTACTCCATTAGAGAACAATGCATGCCGAATTAATTCTAGTTATTGTATGCACCGGCCAGAAGGTACGTACTGTTACGTGGATGTTACCTCAGTGAAGGTACTGAACATGGTACCTCGTCTCTTAAATAAAGACTGAAATGCCGCTAGCTCTTAACGTAGTACCAGCTAGCTAGTTACAGTGTTTGTACTAAGTCACAGTAGCAACTAGCAACTACTCACAAGATATGATATATACTATATATGTGCATTGATTTGTACCGCAGGGGGTCGCGGTCACCAGGAGAGCAGCGGCAGGATCACCACCACCACCACCACCATAACGCTTGGAGCCAGCAGCAACCAGCTGCCGCTGCAAGGCTGCCATTGCCTGCTTACCTCTCGCTGCCTGAATCTGATCGCATCTTGATGGAGCAAAGCATGCAGATGGTACGTACGGACGTCTCTAACGGTTTAAGCAATAACCTACGCCACATTTTTGTTCATCAATTCAGACAGAGGGGAGTTAACACTTTGCCTGCCATAGATCGCGAGATGATGCATTTATTATATATGGATCACGAGCGCACATTTATTTCTACTACCGCTAGAAGGCCATTCTCAATGCATAGTTTCATTTTGTAGATACACATGTGTATATATCAGATATATCTATAAATATCTATAAACTCTCTCTATATAATTACCTTATGTCACAAACATATATGTGTATGTCATTTAATGAGAATACGAGAATGGCCTAAATAGCTAGTCATCAATCCGTTTTTGAATAGGTGTTATTCTTGGTTCTTGCACTTTCACCGAAGCACGTCTACAAAAGTCTGTATTATCTCTCTTCATTATATTTTTGAATGGTGTGTTTTACTTTAGTATATGATAGAAAACAATATTGAAAATAGCCAAAGAGGATGTGTATAGAAAAACTATTAAAAAATAACCTCAAAAATGTAGAATGACGTGTACTCCTCCGTCCCAAAATATAAGGCATATTTTGACTTTGCATAAGGATTAAAGTTGCATCAAAATTGAGAAAGGTACAAGAGAAAATGACTTAGATGCCCCCACTTAATTGTCTTGGAAGATAGAGATAATACATAGTGTGGGTGATAATGAATAAATACATATGGTTGAGAGAGAATAAATAAGGTTATAGAAGGAAAGATTTTGTTAATCTATATATAAGTATTATATTTATGGACAAGACCATTTAAAAAATAAGGCTCATAAATTTGGGCTAGGGAGCATTTAGAAATAAAATTTGAAAACTAGATGGTATTTTTTTCAGGTACGAAGGGAATAGTAAATTAATATGACGGCATAATGAGAGGGGTTTAATTAGATGTGTGGTTAAATGGTCCTACTAGTACTAGTAGTACTACTACATCCTCTTCCTCTTTAATTTGGAGGCAAAGTGGATGTCTTAAATGTTGCTAGGTACTGTAATTACTAGCAGGTCCTCTTGAATCTTGATTTAGAAGAAGCTAGCACACGTACAGGTACCTATGTGCCATTCAACCAACCCCTTGTACTGTTTAATTCACTCTTTTGCTCATCACACTCACCCATAAATCACATGCTTATTGCATAAAACTTCAATAGGCGGTTTCTCTATGGTCGTTAGTACATGCATAGAGAGCTCACAAGTTAACAGGTACTATAAAAGATTAAGAAAAAGGTATTTACTTTAAATTTGCGTATTATATTTGATTTGTGACAAATTCGATGTACATAATTTACAAACGCATGCAGGGATGGATCAAGGGAGGAGAGCAAGATCGTCATGAGGAAACCGTTGTTCATTTCGGACAGGAGGACCATATCATGCAGGAGAAAGGATCGGCAGCAGCAGCAGCACGCCATGATCGCGTTGGCATCGCCACAAGAAGGCCGTCATCCAACACAAGCAGCAGCGACGACGACGACACGATCGCAAGCTCTGAGTGGTTGGCGTTGCCGCAGCAGCACTACAGCGACGGCGACGGCAGCTCGGCATATCATCGCCATCGTCGCCAGTACGACCAAGCTGCAGCAGCAGCCATGGTGGTGGGCAGCATGAAGCTTCCGAGCCTGGAGATGAGCCTGGGGAGGCAGGGGTGGCAGATGGAGCAGTGCAGCGCCGAGTCCTCGGCGTCGTCCTGCAAAGAGCTAACCCCCCTCAAGTGCTTGTGAATTTAATGTGGTAATTATTAGCAACTATTATTAGTGAAATATTAAAGATCAATGCAATGCAAGCAAGAACAAACGACCAGATCAAGCCAAAAGCTAGCTCTTCTTCTTCTTCTTCTTCTTCTTGGTGTTGAGCTGCATGTTTGTTCTTTCAGATTCTTGTCTAGCACTCTAGCTAATAGGCGATTATTCAATCTAAGTGAATGGTAAAAGATCTGGATATTGCTAATTTGAGGTTACTATCACTCAGCAGCGGAGCCAGAAAGTTCTAAAGAAAGGACTTTAAAAAAAGACATCCAAAATCAACTATTATAACATCCAAAATTATAGCATCGATGCCAAGAAAGCCTTCCCCTTCCACAACTTTGGTAATATATCAAGCATATAGAAACTAACAACTACTATCTGCTCATGAAAAAGTTGGCATTTATGCATTGAACTGTAGCATTTCTACTCGAAGCCTCGGCAGTGAACAGAGAAAAACGTACTAGTCTTTTGCTCATTTGTTGGGCTGCAGGGTGGGCTTCAGCCCCACCCAGCCCCATGAATGCCTCCGCCTCTGCTATCACTAATTCTTTGGTGAGGACACATTCAAGTATTGCCACGTACGTGGTGCTTTTCCCTTTACTCTCCGTTGTCTTTACTTTTACCATCGCTTCCTTCTCCTTTAATACAAAAACAAATGATTGGAAGTATTAATATAAATTCAATCGATAACCTTCTGTTCAAAAACTTTCGATTCCAAAATTTCTGACTCAAAAGGGATTTTTTTTATAAAACGGCTGGATTAATTAACTGGATTAGATTATACCTTTCAGGGAAAACATTAGATTAGATTAGTTGCTGGCTCATAATGTCGCACGCGCGAAGTCTAATTATGGCACATGCAAGTGGTATGGCATACGCGGCCCACCATATGCAGTAATGGGCTACAACGCCAGCGGGCCGTCAGTTAATGGACCCAACAAAAATAGGCTGAATGCATGGCCCTCTACCACATTATTTATAGGAATCCCTCAAAAAAAATATTTTCAGGGTATGCTTACATTAGAACAGGGGGCACACGTTACAGCTAGCATGGCGCTAGGGGTGAAAACGGAACGGAAACAGTCGGTAAATAGCTGTTCCGTTTCCATTTCCATATTTTTTACCAGAATTAAACGAAATCGAAACCGCGAAGCGGATCTGAATAGCGGATAGTGACGAAAGCAGAAACGGGCAGGAACGGAACGGAGTGGATACGGAAACGGAAACGGAAAATTTCACAAGAATATAGTACATGATCTATTCGAAGTTACACAGACAAGCCAGTAATCAACAGATACAGGGTGGTCAAAACTCAGAAGCAACCTCTAAAACTGATCCTCCTCAAGACATGTCAAATGAAAATCAGAAATTATGCTCATGTGCGGTTCCTCTCTCTGACCTTCTGCAGTGCGAGAATTCACGAGCTTAATCTTGCACCAATAACTATTACACCTTCATATACAGAGCAATATCTGAGCAATATGATTTTCCTATCAATGTCGAGTGTGGTTAACCACTAAATTGCACAAAGCCACAAACTCAATACCCAACTGTGCAAGATGGAAGCTTCGATCTGGAGCGGCTCGATGGAAGGACTTGATCGAGTGCGGTGGAGCATCTCCGTCATGGTCTTGAAGCGTGGGTGCGCTTGGCAATGGTGGAGGATCTCCGTCGTGGTGTCTTTGGGTGTGTGGCTTGGCATGGGTGGAGGATCTCCCGTCGTGGGCACCAGGTGTAAGTTCAACTTTCATTAGTTATTGTTTTGGTGTTAATGACAAATCTAATATTGCGATTATCCATTTAATGCGATAGTGTTATTAATGACAATCTTATATCGAGACTAACATGTTTGTTTAGAATATCTTTGTTTAGTCTCATCGCATTGAAAAATGGAAAACCCAAGGTATGTATGCGTATTCATTCTAGTATTAGTTGCATACTTTGGAGTCAAGTTGAATCATGAATGTCCCCATTATATTAACCACAAAATGTGCATTATATTTCTCAATCTATATATTACATGGATGCACATATTTAGGGGGAGTTTGTAGTTTAACTTGAAAGTCTCTTTGTATTGATCGATTCGTTATTGACACACATAAGGATCAAGACAAAGAAACTAAATCCTTGAGTATATATTTGAATTGCCTAGTTATAAGTATACTCGTGGAAATATAGGATATGCTCCAATACGATCAAATTGAATATGTGCATATTATATTCAAGTCAATCATACTAATGCACATATAGATGTGGAGTTTATTCTATAGTTGATGACGTAGAGCAATGATCAATTTCATATCGCTTACACATAATGGATCATTACTTTTCATCAACATGAGTATATGAAAACTTGTGTAGTTGATATATACTCATATCAATTTAAATGATAATTTAAATTGAGTTCATTTGTCTTGTTAATCTTTAAAGAACACTTCATCATGTGTTGATGGTGTTTTGTGAATAATTAAGGACAAATGGATAGTTCTTAAGTATAATTAAGCATGTGTTGCATTATTATACTTAAGACACATTTACAATCATTTCAATTGATTTAGGTTGTGCTCAATTGATCTAAAGGCATCCATTATGTGTTAATGGAGTGCAAGAGATAATTGAGACAACCATACATCTTGGACTAACTATTTGTATGAGTTGTGATTGAGTTAGGTTCAAAGATGGATGAGATGATGAGAACGGGACAAGGACGGCATCATGAGTTGATGGGCGTCAAGAATGGATCCCGAAGATAAAGAGGAGTCGAGTAACGATCCCAGGGGAGTATCAAAGCGATGATCATAAAGACCCCAAAGGGATTGCTTCTTGTGCTGGCATGGAAGGTATAACTAGATAGGCTAAGGACTTTGTAGTCTTTGAGTCTAAGGTTTTATCGCCGTGCTATTAAGAGGGGTTGTCTCTTTTGCTTGAGCTTCATCATGTGTTGGTGATCTCATCCCGCGTTCACTTAAGCTCAAATCTTATTTGATTTGGTTTTTGCATATGGGTTAACCATTTGGCATGTGTTGCAAATGTGTTAAGCCTATACTTGGTTGTTTTGCATTATGCTCTGATTTGCATGTGTTGCAAAGATGAAAGAGTATATGCATTTGGTTTTCGCATAATGCTTTGATTTGCATGTGTTGCAAGAAGTGATAAGCTAGTGCGTTGGCTTTTGCGTGAAGTTCACTTTTGCATGTATTGCATTAGTTGAAGCTTCATGTTTTGTTTTCCGTTTCAAAACATCTTTATAAAACCTTGGTGTTGCCTGGAGCTAAGTTTTGCATGTGTTGCAAAAGGAGAGAGCTCAAGCATGATTTGATGTTTGTAGTTTGTATGGAGCTAGAGGCTTGCATGTGTTGCGAGTAAAGAGCTCATACGTGTGATTTGGTTTTGGTATGAAGTTTGGTTTTGGTGTTGCATTGAACTAGAGAATTGCATGTGTTGCAATTAGAAGAGTTCATGCATCTTGATTTGATGTTGTTTGGAGCTAGACTTTTGCATGTATTGCAAAGAGTAGTGCTCAAGCATGAAATGTATTTATTGTGTTGTTTGCAAGTTCGTTGTGCGAATAAACTGAGGTTTATGAGTCCGGAATTCCGAGAGCATGTGAATAGGGCTTGCAACAGGTGTTGGCAAGTTGACTGGGTCTCGTGTTGACCTTCACATGGCTAGGGGGATTAATCTCATAAACTCGAGTTTGATTTGCTTAATACGTTTTGCAAATAGTCTTTGAGTTGATTGCGAAATGCGTTTTTGCAATTTGGTTGAAATTCTTTGAGCATGAGCTAAGTTGGTGCAAATGTGTTTTGCACGTGTGTATGATCATGTGTTGATCATCTAGAGGCTCAAAGAATGGGTTTCGGTTTTCGGAGAAATGGATTTGGAGTTGAAATCAAGTTTTCTCTGTTGGCAAGACTCATCAAGAAGACGGCGTAGTAGTCTGCTAACGCGGTGATCTCGGGGTTTTATCTATGTAGCTCTTTTCTGATCTTGTGATGTTTTCTGGTAGCAAGGCCAAGACTACCGCTCGGTGGGAGCGGTAGTATCATAAGTGTGGTATCTGCGCCTCGAGGGCGGTAGTACTGGGATTGTAGCCGTTAGCCATTGTTGAGACTCTGGCGGTACTCTAGGCCCTTAGAGGCTGTAGTACATAAATGGTCGATTACCATTTGCCCCCAAACGGCTAGTTTTCTTATGGGGGCTATAAATACCCCTTGGGGGCTTAGGCGATGAGTTCTTTGGTGTTGTTCTTTGTGTGTGGGAGTTGTGTGCATGTGTTGCTCTTCTCCCTTTGCTTCTTGAGCTTAAGAGTGAGACTAATTGCATGTGTTGCAATTAGGAAGTGATTTGAGAGCCTCTTGTGCATGTGTTGCACTTGAGGGAGGCCTTGTGCATGTGTTGCACTTGGTGATCACCGGTTCATGATTCGTTGTGCTCGGTGAGGTTCAAGCGAAGGCGGCTTGTTACTCTTGGAGGTTGCCGACTCCTAGACAGCGAGGCGTCGTGCTTGGAGCTCTCAAGGTTGTGAGAAGCCCGGCAAGTTTGTGAAGGTTCGGGTTGAGCCTACGCGCGAGCGTGAAAAACCACGACTAGTGGAAAGAGGCGGGTGCTCGAGCGGGAGCCGGTCCAAGTGTGGGCTTGCCTCAACGTGGACTAGGGGAGACCGGCAAGTCTCCGAACACCACGAAAAAATATCGGTTGTCTCTTTTACTTTCAAGTATTTACATTTATTGTATATTGTTCAATTGCTTGATTGTAATTAGAATTGCTTAGTGTTAATTGATTGATCAAATTTAGCAATTCTAGTTTAGAGATATAATTTAGTTAGTGCACTAGTGAGCCTAGTTGATTCAGGCTTTAATTGTCAAAACCTATTTATCGCTTCCGCATATTATCTTGAATAGGTTTTGATTTAGGGGTTGATTAGAGCGAATTGTTTAGTGAGCGATCGAATTTTGTAAAACGCCTATTCACCCCCTCTAGCGCGCATCCTCGACCCTACACTGGCGCGGCAAGGGCGCAATGTGGAAGATCTCCGTCATGGGGGCCGGTGGCGGCGCGGCAGCTGGTGGAAGATCTCCGTCACACACTTGGCGGCGAAGTCTGGCAGCCATGTGTGGAGGATCTCCGTCATGAAGCCGGCAAGCAATGGCCTTGGTGGCGCGACTTCAAGGTCCATGGCAAGGGTATCTACGCCTTTCGTCAGATTGTGTTGGCGAATGGGTGAGGATCGAGGGTCTGCGGCGGTTGAGAGCCCGAGGGTGAGTGAGAAGCTTTGAGCTAGGGTTTAGACTTGGTAGTTGGGCCATTCGGACGGGCGGAATCGGACGGGACGGGCCGGATTCAACGCAGACGCGCTTACGCTTCACCATTCGAAATTCGAATAGAAACATACGGAAATTCCGTTCGTTTTCGCTTCCGTCGGAATCAACTCTCCGCTTCGCTTCCGTTTCGGAAAAAATTCCGCTTCGCTTCCGCTTCCGGCAGCTTCGCTTCGTTTTGGTCCGAACGGTCGGAAAGTTTCCGTTCCGTTTTCACCCCTAAACGTCATGCCCACGCATCTAGTTTACTAATGCTCGGTCAGAGCATGTGCCCAGTGGCGAGTCTTTTGCTGACCCACACGTATGCTGCAAGGGAATGTGCTCCCTTCATCTTTTTTTTTCTACAAATCTGGTCCTATGCGACGAAAATTACAAAAATAGCTCCCTCATTGAACATGAAAGAACACGAAAGAGCCGATAGGGGATACCTGTCTTTGCCGTGCTATACAACCGTGGTAGAAACTACCACGGCAGGGCAGAGCAGCTGCTAGCTCCTACCACAACAGCCATGGTAGCCTCGCGAGACTGCCGCCACACACCGCCACGACAAGGGGTCAGAGTATAGTCTTGATAGGGACAAGTGTCTCCTGCTAGCTCTTCCACACTCAATGAGGGGCTACTTTTGTAACTTTTATTGCACGAGAGTGAGATTTGTAAAAAAATATATAGATCTATAAGGCCATTTCGATGAATAGTTCCTGCTCCCGATCAAATGTTATTCTATGTTCTTGTAGTTTTATCGAGATATATCTATAAAAGATTATATTCACTTTTTATATATATATTTTTAAATGGTGAGACTCACTCTAATCATGGTATTAAATGACATTGGAGCTGGAAAAGTAAGGAGGCGTAGAAGAGAAAATAGTAAAATATTACCTTGAAATTATAGAATGGCATGTACTTACGAAAAAAATTGAAATATAGAATGATATGTATTTGGGAATGGAGGGAGTATTGCTTATTGCTCTAAAAAAGTTACTTATTTTGTGTTCTATTCCATAAATTTTTTTTAGAACCGGAGTCTTCGAGCGGATTGAAATTATCCACCGTATTTACATCCGTAGCACAGGTATAATCCGTTGGCCGTCTCTTGATCAGAAGTCAGTGGGCGCTCAGCTATCTCACTGCTCAACTTGTGCATAAGTTTCGAGAAAGACGACAACGAACGCTGCGCTTATATACTCCATGTAACCTGTTTTTTTTTTTAAAAAATCTAATCCTCTCACAACCGTATTTTCAAAAATAACCATTTCTCGCACCGTCAAAGATATGACAAGCAACAACTACCTCCTATTACTTGCCGTGCTCGGAGAGCACAGAAGGTGGCTGAGGCCACGACAACCCGCGTGAGCGCGGGAGGACACGTTGCCGCGCTCGGAGACCCTAGGAGGCTGCCTTCCACGCTATCTGAGTGCGGTATTACGTGCTCCCGCACTCGGCCGGTTGTTAGCGCACTCCTACCCGTGCGCTCCCGCCCAAGCTACCACGCCCCTACCCACCTGCCGGCGTGCATGCGCCTAGTTGTCCGCCCACCAGCAGCCCACCCTCAACAGCCCGGGCCGTTACCCTTAGCGCTCCCCTGCTTGCTCTATCGTGCTCTTCCACGATGCGACAGAACCGATAACCTCTGGCACTCTTGAGCACTACAAGGAATAGGTATCGCCTTTTGTATTGGAAGACACTACAAGGAATAGGTATCGCCTTTTGTATTGGAAGACACTACAAAGAATAGGTATCGCCTTTTGTATTGGAAGAGAAGACTATTTTTGTAAATATCTTTGTGGGAGCTATATTTGAGGGAAAAAATGCAGAACTCGATAAGCACAATGTTCCGACAATGAGGAATTGAGGATGAGTATTGTAAACTTGTGATGGCGACGGTGGCATGATTAATTAACAGGGAAGGTACCTTTGTGGCCTTCTAATTGCCCATCGCCCCATCCTTTAGACCTCTTCGATGCTTGCTTAGCGGGCACGGCACCGCAATTAAACGGGTCGGGTCGTGATGTGACCCGGATCCGGTTGCATCATATGGTGCATAACCCATTCTGCGGGCTAAAACGGCCCTGATGAGAATGCGACAGCTTCTAGACGGACGTACAAAAAGTTACGGCTGTTACTATCCACGTATGTATACGAGCGTTGTGTACAAAAATTTTTTGCATATTTGTTGATGCACTCCGAATACTCAAGGGATTAGGAAGAACAGTCGAGAAAATCGCCAGCCTCATGCATATACAATCGGGAGCCCCATAATGAATAATACTCTGGGAATATATATATTATATAATGATCGAAGCCAAGGTACTACAACTTTAATCTCTCTGCGTAACTATACAAGCGATTATACACGGACGTAGGCCCTGACCATGAGCAGCTAGCGATCTAGCTATCTATCTTGCGACGGTAATAATTAAGAAGATAAGATCGATCTTAATCTAGTCAGGAGAAGGGGCATCAGGACCGAGATCGATGATAACGACACGTCATCTGCTGATCGCTACCTTGTTACCACTTAGTAGGCCGCCGGTTTCGGATTTCGCAAGGCCGGAGGGTTTTGTCGGTTCAATCCTGGCTGGGTCCTCTGAATGTCACCGGGTAGCTGCTAGCAGCAAAGCAATTCAGAGCTCAGATCCAACCCCAACAGCTGAGTGAGTCACCCAAAACAATGGGCACGCCGGCAGCAGCTGGTCGCCGTGTGGGTCCCGCACCTCTATCTCTTCGTCATCGTCATCTAGAAAGATTTCCGGCCGAATCATCTCCGGCTAGGAAGCCTCGGCCAAATTGCATATGTTAGTCTCCGTGCCCGAACAAAATTAACAAAATTATAAATCTAGCATTTTCTTTGACTACGAAAGATGTAAAACATGATAGTGCCACTTGTTACGACATAGGACTACGGTGGTTTCCACCTATTGCACTGTAGAATCGTGATAGACGTTTGTAGCTGTTTCCGCGGTTAGGAAGAAATCAGATTTATAATTGAGCAGTGTTTCAATACCTTTCCTTTTAATACAAGTTGCATAAATCTTAAAACAAGCGAAGGGATAAATAATCATCATCTATCATTTATTTATACTTTAATATTTGTGCAACTGTAAAAAAAAAAGCATAAAAGCACCTCTCTTTATAATTTTATTAGTACCAATATCAAACTTGAAAAAAAAATAGGTCAAAGAAAGAAAAAGGGTAAAGGCAAAGCTTCCCCCGGCTTGCCGCCCTATATAAAGTGTTCGCAGGATCCAAGCTGCTCACTCAACCAATCCAGATCGATTGTGTTAAGCCTCGTGCATCAATTTAGAGCTCAGTTCGGTACGTCTGAGAATCAATCGGGAGATCTTAGTCATCGTCATGTCTTCAACGACGGCGGCGGCGGCGCCCAACGTGGCCGGCGTCTGGTTCGGCGAGCTCTCCGCCGCGCTGCAGGGCAAGTGGGAGACCATGGTGAGCCGTGACCGGCAGCAGCGGCGGATGGGAGCGGCCACTCATGGCAAGGAGAAGGTGGTGATGACGGAAGAAAGAGCGGCCAAGGGAGTGGCCGGCGCCGCCGGGAAGAGGAAGGAGGAGCACGGAGGGTGCGGCGGCGCCATGTCCGACACGACGGTCTACCTGCTGCTCGACCGGTTCGCGCCCAGCTGATCTCGTCGTGCATCGCGTGTGCACATAACTACGTATGTACATACATACATGCATATACACAAACGAAAGAAATGCCGCGCTGTGTATACTTACTATATGACCATGTAGCTAGCTATTTTCCCATGTGAATAAACGCCATCTTGCGTTGCAAAAAATTCCTCTCACTCTCTCGTTCTTCGTCTTGCCACTGAACGATGCTTCTTCTTCGCGTATCCGTCAATCGAGACGAGCATACTGGCATATCCGGAGATATTTGGGTATTTACCACTTTAAATATGTGGCTTTGCAAATTTACCACTGAATTCACTGGATCTGGCCGGCCGATCGCATCAGCCGATTGGCGGTGGGCTGAATCTATCTCTCTCCTTGTGAGGGCGTGCGGCGGGCTGGTAGCTTGCGCCGCCGTTGCAGCGAAGGCGGCTGAGGCGGCGGCTGGCTCCATGTTGGGCGGGTCATGCGGATCGGACAAGATCGGATAGTTTCTTCCAATTCGGGGAAAGAGGGGAAGGATCTGAATGAGGCGACGCCATGGCGGTTGTGCTCGTTCCGGAGATTTTCGCCCCGTTCTTCGGAGGTAAATTCGATCCTCTTGCGTTAATGTCGCTTTGTTCTTGAGTCCAATTTCGACGAAGTGCAACCGGATGTGCTGCATATTGGGCATCGATGCTTTAAGAATCTATTCAAAGTTTGATGGATGGATCAAGTCAGCGTGTTATTCGCTCGGTTCCTGTTGTTTCGTCAGTCTTGGAATTTTACCGTCATTCATTCGAATTTGAATGGTGCTTTGGGCGGTTAATGTGACTTTATGCCGCCGGTGGTGATCGATTTTATGGTCGCAGCTATGGTGGTCAACTTCATCCTGCTCGTGGAGGTCTTCGTTCCCCAAGATTTCAAGGGCGTGGTTGTGGACGGTATGGAGTCCGTGCTCGCGTTCAAGATTTTGGGGGCCGCGCTGATTCAAATAGTCGCGGTGTTCTTACTGGTGACGCCCAGAGTGTTGGAAACCCTGGGGGCTTCCGGACTGCTTCTGCGGATAAGATTTCTGATGATGTTATCGCTAAGCAATCCAATGAAAAGGGGGAGTGCTCTGCGATCCAAGCTGATAGTAATAAAGGCTACGTTCAGAGGAACATGTTGGATGCAGTTTTGAGCTTTATTGCAGTCTGAGAACAACAGGGAGACCATTCGACTGGTTTACAATGTATTGGAGGTTGTGGCGTTGGACATTTTTTCCAAGAATGAATGGAGAAGCAATTATAGAATTTGCTTTTAATTTTACACTCTCTTTGTCTCTATTATTCAATAATGCTATACGGATGTGATATTTGTAAGAGCTTGGATGTGTGCAATTGCAGAGGTCGGATTTTAATCATTTATCTAAAAAAAATCTACGTTTCATTGACTCAAATGTCATTAGCTCAAGTGGCATCATATCTAAAAAGTCAATCTTTTAAGTGCCAAATTTTCAATTATTTGGGCATATCTGTTCCTAAAATTGGCAGTTTGGCCACCAACATCTTGAGAACAATGATGGGAGTCAAGTCATGCGTAGTAACACCGTATGGTTGCAATGACATCCGACAAACAGATAAGCAGCCATCTCACTTGTACAAGAAATCGAGCATGTTGGTGATCGTGTAAAAGACATAATAATACATACAAGAATCAGAATCAGCCAGCCCTCTTGCATCTCATTCTACGTGTAGCTAACTACTAAAGAAGCAATACAAGCCGATGGTCAGCTAGGAGCCAAGGAAAAATAAATGGGTACAGCTCTAACAAAGGTTGTCGCGGCAGAGGAAATGCACAGCTATTTACACCTCTTCTTCTTCTTCTTCACACAGCGAAGGTGACGACGACTGAAGACGTCAGTGAGAGTAGGAGCTCGGCTCCTCGCTGTATATCGTCTCGCTGGAGCCGAACTCGGGCTTCTCGTCTTCCCACTTGATGATCTCCCGGCCATAGCGGATTGCCGATCGGACCGACTCCTGATCCAAGGCGTTCACGTAGGACACGTAGAGCTTCCGCTCCGTGAGCGAGCTGAACAGCCTCTTGAACTTCACCGCGATGTAGTGCGCAGCCATCTGCGCCAGAGTCGCCCCGTTGTGGCTGCCGCGCGCGCTTCTGCCGCTGCTGCCGCTGACCAAGTTGCGGCTGAGCAGGGGCGTGAAGTCGTTGAACCAGTCGCATGAAGTTAACGGGGATTTGTCGATCTTCTGCTCCAGGAGATCAAACTTGGTGAGAAGTAGAAGGAAATGCATTTGCTCAAATGTTGGATGAAGGGCAATGCTCTCGAATAGCTGCCTGCTCTCTATCATCTTGTTGACAATGGTGCAATTTGCATCCTCGTAGTACTCATCATAGTCGCTAACCGCAACACAGAAGATAACAAGCCTCACGTCATCGAACATTTGCAGCCATTTACGGTTCTCACGCAATCCTTTATTGTTTATTCTGATCAGCTGGTACCTGAGAACGAAATGAAATGTTTCATTGTGAGTACGATTATCACAGATCCTAACAGTAATATAGGAATTAAACTTATTAAGATAAATATACGATGCCTTAGATCAAACAAGACATTAAATGTACATGTGAGTAAAGTACATGGACAATGCCTCATGAGGTCATGCCCATGCATCAAAAAGGAAAAACTAAATCTTACTCATACAGAGATATGCAAATATTGTCAGACAGACTCCACAAAACAGATGCATAAAAACCATGAAAACTATAGAAAGACTAAGTAATACAGGTAATATCAGACTACCACTGCACTGACAGAAGAACTGACCTTAGCAAGGTGTCTTGTGGATCAGGCTCATCAACACCTCGTCCATCCAAAGGCAACTGTGGGAAAGAGAACTCTGTAGATGCTAACCCGTCTGAGGACGTTATCCCATCAGCGTAAAGGATATCCAAATCAGATAGCTCATATTCCGTTCGAGAAATATCAACAACCTGATCATCCCAAACAATAAAATTAAAGAATGAACAATTTCAATTGCGCGACTCAATAACTACTTGAACAATCCCACGAGACATGAAACAGGAGTACAAATGAAACATCAAACCAAGTAAACAAATGCAATAACAGAACAAGAACGACAATAGTACCCTGTCAAAAAAATAACTGGCAGCAGATGGAAGGAAGGGCAGTTCACTTCTTCGTCTATATGTAGCTTGAATAGCAGGATCTTTCCATAGTTCCTCAACCAGTGGTGCATATTCACGACAAGCTGCTGTGAAAATGTCTTCAAGATTACCTAAAGACATGGCTTTTAGAATCCAATCAGAGAATGCTTTGGAGCGCGGAGCAATGGAGTACTCGATAACTTCATCAGAGAACTCTGATCCACAATGGCCTGCAAAAACACAAAGAAGTCATTTCCAGCCGATACAGTTAAGAATATAGTAGTCTTTTGCTTGGTTCCATTGCTTTAAAAAAAGTAAACAAGTAGATGTCTCCTGAGTCCTGAGACTCTGGATATGTGAATCACGCAGCAAAACAAATGGTCGATAGCCAATAGAATATAACTGTAAGAGTATGAACATACCAGAGCTAGAAGGATCACGTTGCCAGATTTTTCTTCTATCAGCTAGAACTTCCTCTTCAAACTTTTCACGGCCCTCTAGTAGTATACCAAGGTAGTTGTATATGTTACTTTGTATGATAAGTTTGAGATCTTCACACTCATTCAGAGAAAATGGTTTGCTCTTGTACAGGAACTTGGCCTGAGGTTCGATAGATTCAAGATCAGTTGCTACATCAATATTCCAAGGCGAACAATGGTAATTAGAAGGTGATCTCAATGCAACTGATCAACGTATCTATTTGCACACATTGATGTAATATTGTCAGTAAAAATGTGTACCTGCTTAAGAATGGTGCTTGCCCCTGATCCAACCAATAAACACTTCTGGATTGTCCTTTGCTCCAAGTAGTCAGGGATTATTCGATTTACCACGTGAACAGGTTCTTCACCACACTGATTAGTTGCTTTATTAGGTGTTGGCAATGACAAGACAGGACTGAGCAGCTTCACTATAGGCTGGTGAAGAATGAAGATAAATTTAACTTTGGTTAGTTTCCACCCAACAAATTACAGGGCAACTGCAAAAGAAGAATCCCAGAGTCACCTTATCCCAAATCTTCCCTTTAACCGTTTTTTGGCCTTCCTCTTGGTATGTCCCATCAGCATTCACCCAAAAGTGAGGTTTCCCAGCACATTGAACTCCTGCCAACTGAAACCAAACAGAGCTAAATAAAAAAATATCAAATGTATCTCAAAGTTAGGTAGGAGCATATATCATTCCAAACCTTAAGCATTTGCAGCTCAGATTTTGTAATCTCTCGGCCATTTATCAAGATTCCAGTGTTCCCATTGCTTGCCTTTTGCTTTAGAACACCTCCAACATTTAGATCTGGACTTATTATGCAATGGGGCTTGTGTCCCTCCTGGAATAATTTCCAAGGAAATGTTTGTAAGCAGAGTTGTCGATAATCTATCATTAAACATTTTTAAGAAAAAGCAAGCAAATGAACCACACAACAACTAAAATTGTGAACATTTTCTATTTTGCATTCCACGGTTGTCATGGCGTACATGGTGACCATGGCGCCTGAGAGACGCCAGGAAGCCATGGCGTCCAGGCAGACACCATGGTGTCCTCAACGCGAGGTACGGCGAGCAAAAAGGGTTGACAGTTGACAGTGACATTAAGACATCACATTAGAGAAGAAATTCAGAACATAATTAACAAGTCTAGGTAGATTGCGACCACGGAGCACACTTGATGCACCCGTAGCCTGATCAAAAAGAGCCTAGTCCAAATCAGCACCTGCATCAATCTAATCAGTGTTCCACTCACACTCATCAAAGATCAGTGGGTTAAAGTTGCTTCCGTTTGCCAACTGGACAAGGCGCCCACCCAACAGCTCGCCGTGGACGCTGTAAATTCCTAGGCGCCAAATAGATGGCCAAGGCGAGGTGAGCATCCACAGCGTCCCATCCGGAGCGCCACGACACCAAGGTGACGACGCCGTGACAACCATGTTGCATTCCATCTTCCCCAAAAATCCCATTCCAACCCAAACTATGGCACACATACACCTACACCATCTCCTATATACTATGTTTTAATTATTATATAATGCCATGCCATCATGTTGGTACTTTCAGAAAAGATTCCCTGCAATGGTTTCCGTATAATGTCCTGCACATGCCATGTACCAGCCCTAATATGCACCTTTGTGCTTTTTTTATTTCTGAACCAACATAATGAAAAGAAGCAACTTCTCCTGATCTTACACAATTGCATCCACCAGGATTCCTAGGATTTAATAAATCATTCAAACCACAATGATAACACACCGCAATTTTTGTAATTCATCAAAGACAGTCCCATTAATATTCTAAACAGACAATCATTCCACGACATCAAGTTTAACAGCACAATCCTCCAGACCTTGCATCATGAATTCCACCAAAAATATACAATACCATGATTTTCACCAAATGTAGAACCTACACATCCTGTAAAAACCCAACAAAAGACCCTAAATAAGTAATATTTCACTTTCAAATGTGCATTGCAGTAATGACATTGCCATTAAGAGTAATGACATGCAATCAACTAAGAAAAGTTTCAAATTCTGAAATCAAGGATGTACATCTCATCTTACCCCATCTACATATAAAATTTCATGATCAAATTCGTCCTATGCTAAAGTTACAAAGACAAATTTCTGACAAACTTGAATAGTTCAAATGCACCTCAAATTTGTCTTTTGTAACTTCTAGCATAACAATTTGATCATGAAATATATGTAGATGGGGTAAGATGAGATGTACATCCATGATTCAGAACTTGAAACTTTTCTAGGTACCACCAAACAAACATTAATAACCATAAATGTAAACCTAAGCATTCAGCAAACTATTCCCTCCGGTCACAAATAAATGTCATTTAAGAAATCCACACAACTCCCAAAACACAACTTTGACCACTAATTTATATGGTAATATATTTATAAAACCCAATAAAATAACAATATTACGAAAGTATTTTTCGAGACAAATCTATACGAATGATTTTCATATATCCAATCTAATATTTAAAAATATACGAATAGTCAAAATTTCAAAAGTTTGACGGCACGCATCCCAAAACGACAAGTATTTTTGACTGACTGACTAGAGGGAGTACACCAAATAACACCGATTCTATTGCCAGAAAACCTGATCATTTAAATTATGCACTTGCAAAGCCAATACTCCCCTAAACGCCATAAATGCAAACATCAGAACCCATGAAATTGCATGGTCGCCACGTATAACCAAAGTCATAACCAATTGCCTAAAATCAATATTTACACAAAACTATAGGCTAGAATTAGAAAGATCAACCAATATACTCTCCACAATCGTGGACGAGTCTGGTAACCAAATGAAACGATCAGATTAATTCTCCTAGCGACCTCAGTGGGCAAGCACCGTAAAAATCAAATCTTTACACCTCACGTACCTTGCCCCAGAAGCCGGACACTCTGTCGTACCAATAGAAGCCAGGCCGGAGCCGAGAAGGAGGGCACGGGCACCCCTGCAGCCCCACGAGCTCCTCCGGCGACAACTTTGCCCCGTTCACGTACACGTCCTCCGGCCGCAGCTGGTTTGCGGCGCACTCCCGCTCGCTCTTCATGACGAGCTCCACCTCCGCCGCGCTGAGCAGCCGCCGCAGCACGCGGGAGCCTCGCCCCAGCGCGTCCCTCCTTGACTCGGTCACCGGACGACCGATGCAGCCCAGGCACTTGCGACCCTCTGGCATGGATCCCATCACCCGGAGCACGCACGCCACGCAGTACCGCGCGCCGCAGGCGAGGCACGCCTCCTTGTCCCCGCGGCCCCAGAAGCCACCTCCCTTGCCGCATCTGTAGCAACCCCGGGACTTGGCTGCCCTCCGGTGGTGCGCGGATTCGAAATGAGCCGGGGAGAGGGAGCCGCTCGATCGGGCGGAGGCAGCGTGGGGCAGGGCCGCGTCGGCGGCTTCCTCCTCCTCATCTCCGCCGTCTTCAGATGATTCGAGGAGGGAGCCGCTGGTCTCGGCGAAGGTGACGGAAGGCTGTTGGGGCTTCGGGGGTAGCGCTTCGTGATGGCGGCCGTTGTCGTCGTCGTCGTCGTCGTCGTCGTCGTCGTCCGCGCCCTCGGCGTCGGAGGGGGACGAGGGGAGTTCGGCGGAGTGGTGCGCGGCGGCGTGGTGGTTCTCGATGACGGATGTCGGGGAATCCACCGCCGCCGCGCCGGGAGCGCGGGCGGGGTCGGCAGGGTGGCCGTGGACGACAGAGCAGAGGGAGGAGGGGGTGAGCGGGCGGACTACGGGGAGCGGCGAGGCGGTCGGGGAGGAGGAGGAGAGCGAAGCGAGCGGGATTCGGGAGAGGTCGAGTGGGATGGCGCGCGGGAGGGAGTAGGGCAGCGGCGGGCCGTCGTACTCCGCCGCAAAGGAGTAGTCGCCGGCGCCGGAGGCCATGGCCGTAGGCGGCAGTGGGGAGGATGAGGTGGGAACCCTAGGCGAGGGGAAAGGGCGGAGGGGAGGGTTAAGCTTTTTGCAGCATGCGCGAGGGAGGAGAGGAGACGAACAGGAGCGAGGCGAGGCGGAGAAGGTGACTGGCAGCTTTCCCCCTGCGCTGGGTCCATGGACCGGTCGAAGACCAGTAGCTGCTGCCGCTCGACAACTGCGAGTAAAGAAATCCAACGCGGGTACACTATTTTGAGGTTAAGCTCGGACTAATAAATTTAAAATTATCTTTTTAGTATTTTATGTGCCATTTTCTTTATCATTTTCTTCTCTTTTTTACTCATTTCTCCTGCCCCTTCTTCCCTCTCTAACAAAAAAATTAAATTTAGAACATTTAAACTTTGAAAAAATTAAATACAAAGTGTTAAATCGAAAAAATTTGACTCAAAAAATTTAATTGAAAATTTTCAGCTCAGAAAGACTTAACATGAAAAGTTTTAAATCGACAAATTTTAACTTAGAAAGTTTCAACTCAGAAAACTTTTCAATTCAAAAGCTTTCGGTTTGAATTGAAAATCCATGTACGCTTTTTTAAATTTGAACTCTGTACAAATGAATTTACAAATCTTCAACCGCGGAAATAGCGATAGACGACGCGCATCACTTGTCATGTACCCCAAGCTCGGTGGCAAGTAGCACGGAGCAGGAGGTCGATAGGTCCTATCAAGCAAATCTTCCACGGTAGCAATCCTTTGCCATACTATTCAACCACTTAATTAATGATTGACTAATTAATTCCTCAATGACTAGTCAATTAAGTGCTACTTGTAAAGCTACCGAGGAAGGCATGCTCGGCAACTTAATGCCGAGCTACTGCAGCTCTGCTGTCAAGCTCGGAGTACGAGGTAGCTTTTTATCTGTCGTGGTCGACGAGGTGTGGTGGTACAGAACGCGGCCGGTGACATATGCCGCCTGTCTTTTTTCCCCGAGTGAAAAGGGTATTAGATTTACAATTTCATTCGTATAGAGATTAAGTATGAAAAAAAGTGTGCAAAGAGACCGATCGAGCTAAAGTTTCCTGCTTTTCCTCTTCACGGGACATGCTAGTATACTTGCATAATCTCGGATTGTACAACTAATATTGTGAAGGTATTTACGAATTTTGTTGTGCTTTATTCATCTCACTTTCTAAATGTTTGTTCACGAGAAAAGGAATGATCCTGCGGTACTGTATTTCCTTGTAAAAATATCCTGCAATCTTGGTGAAAGCTCAACCCAATCCACATTTCATGATCGTAGTAAAAAGACAAACTTGCATCGCTCATGATCAACTTTGCATGTGCTGAGATATATATCCATGATTTTTCAAAAAATTAAACTTTTTCGTTGCACGCAGTTTCACCAACTCTCCAGACGAATCCTTCCCACCATTGTATCCACATCTCGTAGTAGCAGCAGCAGTAAGCGCGCTACTTGCAGGTGAATCATGTGGAGTATAGAATACTCCGTACGTGCGAAGGTTAAAAATGGCAATTGGATAGTGGATTTTGTTGGTACGTGCATGTCGCATCGTCCGTTTCGTGCAAAAAAGATAAAACATTTATAAGAAACTAATGCTTTTGGAGCTTGCCTTTCGTACATGCACGTAGCGGTAACGGTGATAAGTTACTGCGTTCTGTTTGGACACTTCTAAAAAGTGCATAAGCCTTCTTAAACAGCTTAGTTTTAAGTAGTTTTTAATCTAAGATAGAAATCACGGATAACTAGTAAAAATCAAAAGTTAAAAGCTAGATAGGATATGCTTTTATAGTTTATTATTAAGAGAAATTAGCTGTTTATCAAACGATCTCTTATAAAAAAAAACTACAGCTAATTTTCAACTAAAAACAAAGAAAAAAATAGTTTTTCCATAAAAGAAAGGGTTCCAGTTTCATCGAACCAGACACTATTAGACTATCTCCAGCGGCATCCCTTCAGCCTCCAAATTCCTTCGCAGACAGATCCCAATCACTCCAACAAATTGCCTTCACGATTCCCTTCGGAAGGGATTTAGAGTGAGAATCTCTTCAGAAAAGGATTCTCTTTCCAATCCTTATACAAAATCCTTTGAGAGGATGCTGCTGGAGATAATAGGAATCAAGGAACGAATATGGAAAAGGGAATGAGAGAAGAGAAGGAAATGAAAGGAAATTGCTAGAGATAGTCTTAGAAAACCGTGTACAATTGAACGGTTGAAAAGGATTTTTTCGATAAAGGTTTTATTAATCTTAGAAACATCGTTGATACAATTATACTAAGAACAGTTCACAACAACAACACACAAGAAAAGGAAGCAGAATTTGAACTGTTTTTTCTTTCCTCTCACGTCCCATGAAATTCTAGTAAAAATCCCTACGCCGCGAACAGGCCATGCGGAGCGAGCGTAAATTTAAATTTAAACGTGTATTGCTGAACTCAGAGCAAATTTCAAAAAGCCATTCTGCATTTCGCAAAACCGGTTTAAAATAGGAGATCGCATCGCACGTTGCTGATGCTGGGCCGCAGCTGTCCTCCGCGGCCAGCGCCAATGAGCTGCGCATCTTGACTCGACTCGGCCTTCCTTGGCTCGCATTTGATTTGAGCTCCGGATTTTTTTTTTAAGAAAAAAGAAAAAAAAACGAAAAGCGCTGTACGGTCCAGCGGCTCGCTGGACCGCGTCCACCCAAACAGGACAGGACGACGGCGCGTGCGTAACATGCAGGGGAGAGAGATAGAGACAGAGCGTTGGACCGGTCTCCTCGGCTCTAGGGAGGGCGTATGACCGGTGGGCCCCGCTCTGGGCGAATCTTCCAGGTGGGTCCTCCGAAAGACTGACCAGACCAGAACAGCGGACCACGACCTGGCCCATTCCGATCCGACGATGACCGGCGGGGACCACCGCCGTCGTACTGCTGACCGGAACAGCACACCGTACACGCGAGATTTCCTTTTAGGAATGCTTCACTGCTTTCATTGGTCTAAGTTTACCGACAGTGGCGTATTTACCTCTCAAGTTCTCGGCAATAAAAATTATCAAGACAGATTTGTATAATAAGATAAGTGATGATTAGTTAAATGATCTCATGGTATACTACATCGAGCAAGACATATTTTTCAAAATAGATATAGAAGGTATTTTGCAACGTTTTCAAAACATAAAAACCCGTAAATATCAACTATCAACTCTTAAGAAGTAATGACCGATACGTTTTTTTCTTTGTAATGTTACGTATTTATATTATATGCGACTGTTAGAAAAGTGTTGGTATTTTTATATTAGATATATCATTCATCATGTTCTATGTTCTAAAAAATACTATATATATATATATATATATATATATATATATATATATATATATATATATATATATATTAGTTTGGAGGTCTCAATTTTAGCCCCCTCTTTTCTAAGTTTCTGGATACACCACTGTTTACTGATCTTAATCGCTATCTACTTTTCATTTATATTTTAATATTTATATAACTGTTACGAAGAAGAATATGGAGCACCTCTCTTTAATTTTCTTTTCGGAATTCCTACTGTCCGTTTGGGACGCTTTGCACTTAATTCATAGCTCTAAACAACATAAAGTGGTTTGGGCCATATATGATAAGCTTGTCTCTTAATATTACCTTAAGGATTCTAACTCATTTAGAGATACTACTAAAACAATATCTACAATAGTTTGTCTCTAAAATCATCTCTAATTATTTTATATTATTTTCATCATATTTTACTCTCACACTCTATAGCTATTTGCATAACCGATTATCTCTTACTTAAAAAAACATGTTCTCTTTCATCACCTCCTCTCTCTTTTTCATAAAATTCTAATGATATAGGGAGTGTATAGGTATCATCTGAATGTTTTTGTCTTAACTAACATCCAAATTCACCGGGCCGTTGGATCTAACATCCAAATTCACCGGGCCGTTGGATCAAATCATAGGATCGGATGTAATCGATACTCCCGAATCTCAACAATGATCCAATGATTCTAGATTTGGGTGATTTCAACAAAAAAAAACATCCGGTTGATGTTTATCAAATCCCAATGAGTGTATAGGTATCATCCGAATGTTTTTGTCTTAACTAACATCCAAATTCACCGGACCGTTGGATCTAACATCCAAATTCACCAGGCCGTTGGATCAAATCATAGAATCGGATGTAATCGATACTCCCGAATCTCAACAATGATCCAATGATTCTAGATTTGGGTGATTTCAAAAAAAAAACATCCGGGTGATGTTTATCAAATCCCAATGATATAATATTAGCTAAGAAACAACTAAAATAGTACTATCGGAGCTGCCTCGTTTGTAGTTACGTACCCTGCATGCACAATTCCCTGATGGTCATTTTTTTCAGCAATATACCACAGCCGTCTTCTTCCCTTTCCTCCCTCCCTCCCAAACTCCGAATTAATCTGGAGATAATTCGCTGCTCTTCTCTTTCCTTGCGACAGTGATCTGGTAATGTGCTTGGCGCTCATCTTGATCGCAGGGTCAGCGCCAGCGCGAGTCCCCGCCGTCTGGTCTCATTTGCCGCGCCTCGTTGTCGGCGATCTCACCTCCAGCGAAGGCGGCAGGATGCGGCAAGCCAGGCCTCATTCTTGCACGAGAGGCGTCTTCTTGAATTGCTTTCCTTCTTTTCTTGGTAAGGAACCTTAGCTTGGCTGGATGGATTTGGTTGTTCTTATCAGCTATTCGTTTTGTTATTGTTCTTCGGGGGATCTTTTCTTGATTTGCTATGGCTGTGAGCAATCGAATCCTCGTAATCTAATACATCCATGTTCCATGGCTCGTTCGATTAGGTTCCTCTTCTTCTACCGCAGCGCGCACAAGATGGATCCCCCGCGTTAAGTCCACCTTCTGTGGAAATGGAAATGGTAATCACATATGAAAATTGTTCATGGTGAGAAACTTCACAGCTCAATTCAACCCCTATTCGCTCGTCTTTGTTGTTACAGGGACCATAGATACATAGATATTCATTGTGTTTTCTTGATTTATCACATCTATCTGCTTTGCCAGATTATACCAGGAACGCTTAGAGCCAGGGTCTCGATTAGGCGACTAAACACTGCTTTTGTCCAAAGAGATAATGATTCACCACTTCAACGTAGTCATGCTTTAGCAATTAGCATCTCAAAGCCAAGTCAAAGGGTCTTCAAGCCTGTGTGCTGAAGGAGGAGTTTTCCAGTGCTTTGCGTCAAATGAATAATCAAGATCTGACTAAAATTCTTGGTCTTAGTAGATTGGACTCCAAGAACCTTTCTGAAGTCTCAAGTACTGGTTTGCCAGTGAAATGTGCTGTGGATATGGCAAATTAGGTGCATATGAGGACCACCATACCCTCTGAGAATGGACTCAAATCAACTGAAAATTCAAGTGATAATCTGCAAGATATGTCTTCTACCTGTGAAAGTCGACATGCTGGAAAAGTCACTGTTCATCAGGGTATTGTTCACCCTGAGCTGGTCGGCAATACTGTTCATCTGAACAGTGCTGTTTTTTGTTGGTCGGCAGTGTGATTCATCCGACCAGGTGCATACCCCTGTTCATTCTATCTGTTCTTGAGAAGTGGTTTGGATTTTGGGAGGAGGAAGAATTTTATTTGGCTCCTATTCACCCCCTATAGTCGCCATTTTTATCCTTCAAAGTGAAGCTAAATCTTTGACTGGAACAACCATAAATGAATCTTCCTCTCAGTTTTTTCTTGCTCCATACGGACAACAAGTGGTGGCTGAATCGTCAGCAACTTCCTCCCCGCAGACGACCATGAAACAGTCTAGGATGCGACTGTCTGCAGATAAATTTACAATGAATCAAGAACCTAAGAACGTAAGTGAAGTTTGCAATGGATCAAATCTGAAAATCATTCTTCTGGACCATCAAGATATGAAGCAAAATCACACAGACACGGGTATTGGAATTTGATCTCCCATGCACCATCTTCACATTCAAAGGCAGTTGAATGATTTCGCTATACCTCGAAATGAGAGTGACTTGAATTCACATATCGACTATGGTATGTCTACTCCAATGGAAACACCATTTTATTCTGAAAAGGTTTCCATGAATCCAGAGAAGGCAAGATGGGTATCTGGAATGCTTGAGTAAACTGGTCAAATTCAAGGCATGCCTCATGCCTTCTCCAATCCTTTGCTGAAAGATCACACTGGAGTACTTGCATCTAATTTGTCATTAAATGTTGATTCCTACATAGAGCCCCACCATTTTCCCAGAAAATATGTCAAATTAACGAGCTAAAGAGAACAATAAGTGGAACTAGGCCAAATTTTGTATGTATTAAGCCACCTGCTTTTGCTCTAACGGATGAACCAAACTACCTTGTTTCTAATCATATTGATCAAGGGCTGAGTATTGAGTTGCATGCACCAGCCAGTTTACCCAAAAGCTTACTCCCCCTCACTTACAGACTCTCTCAGGCTTAGAACGTGGAATAGAAGTGGGTTGCAATTATTATTTTTTAATTGCGCCAACCGATCTTGAACTCGAGACCTCTTGGCTCTGATACCATATTGAGTTGCATGCACCAGCCAATTTACACAAAAGCTTAAGCTGATGAGGAAAGATGAACAATTCACTTATACTTCAACACTAAGTAGTCCTCGAAGCGGCCGCTCGCATCCGTCAATGCCGACGGAGTCGGCGTCGGCGGCGAGACCTTCTGGTACAGCTCGGCCTTCGCCATGACGGCGGCTCAATGGCGTCGGCAGAAGAATCTTTATTGCGCTTGCCACACTCCCTCGGCGTCTGCGGCGCGTCACCTCCGCAGTTCTCCTTGAGCCCCTGTCCACCACCTCCTGCATGGCCAATCCCACATCGTCGTCTCCGTATGACTTGCGTTTAATGATCATCTCGAGAACGCTGGTGCTTACCAATGGCCTCCGGGAGCGGTTAGCCTCCGATCGTGTTGTGCATCTCTTGGGTTGGATGAGTTGATTGGTAGCTCTTTAGTTGCTTGGGTTCTCTGTAACCACCCAATGGATTTATATACCTCCTTAGAGCAACTCCAACCCAAACCCCTATATTTTCCCCCTAAATCACTCATTTAGGGATGGTATAAAAATTAGGGGTACTCTATATCAAATTTGTCTCCAACCCACACTCCCTATTACTCACCCATATTATTTATCTAAACATTATTATTACTTTGCACCCATGAATTATTATTTTAAAATGAATAAAAAAGTGCCAAAGAAAATAATAGGGGCAAAGAGAAGCCCCCTAGATGTAGGGGTGAGAGAATACCTCCCTAAAATAGGAGTTTATAATAGGGGTTGGGTTGGAGCTTATATTTTTCTAAGTTTCCTTATAATTTAGGATAAGGAGAGGTTTAGGGGGTGGGTTGGGGTTGCTCTTAGTTCTCCAAAGCAAGTAATTCTATTATGAAGAAAAGTAGGAATCTAACCCTATTAGCATCTATTTAGCACACATTGCCAAATTATAAAATACTATACATGTGTCACCATGATTATCAAGAACAAACAAACAGCCCTGACAGTCTGACATGAGAAACCATGTCCTACAGCTACCTGTTTCAAGCTTTAACTAGTACTCCCTCCAGACACAAATAGTTGTCGTTTTTGATATCGACACAGTCTGCAAAACATAGTTTTGACCATTAATTTATATTATAATATATTTATCAAACCCAATAAAATTATGATATTATGAAAGTACTTTTCAAGACAAATCTATACATATAATTTTAATGTATTCAATTTA